>JAGFBZ010000809.1:0-152471 GCA_018398805.1 Hirundichthys speculiger | reverse complement strand
ACCTAAATATTTCATGATAAGTGATAAAATTGATATAAAGGGAAATACCTTACCCACATTCCATGTCAATGGCCTTACTTTAAAGTAATCTTTGGATAATGACCATAGTAACATCATTGTGATTTTGACTGACAGACCCTTTGTCTTTGTCTTCTGCATTTGAAGGTTGATACGGAGTATGGAGTCGACTGGACTGGACCCTGTGGTCATCGACAACCAGATGTTGTTGTCCCAGAGGTGGAATTGCACCGCCATCTGACTGAGGAGGAAGTAGCAAGCCTTCCTAAGCCTGATGGTTCTTTGTCCAGTGCATTGGATGCCTACATGCAGACAGTGAGGCTTTTGACAGAAATGCTTCAGTGAACTCCAGATCTGTAAACTGTATGATGCAAAAGGCTCAAGCTATATAAAAAAGCACAGGGGACTGAAAAGTGTTTGTGTTTCATAACAGTCTACATTTTAAATAGTTCCTTTAATTAATAGAACAAACAGATCCAGAGAAGTAAACAGACTATGGACCTGAAATCGATGCTGTTTCATAAAATACTTTATGGGGAAAATCCTTCATTTTTCTTTCACAACTCTAATCTCTAAATTTTCTAAAGGTCAGTTTCCATTAGTCTGACCTTCTTCAGAGTTGTATTTATATGTACCAGCTGTGACTGAACCTGGACCCAGCTGTTAGCAGGGATCAAGATTATCCCTCTTCTTTTATCATCATTATCACAATCCTACTCATAACTTTAACAAAATAAACAGGACAAAACAAGACTAGGTTACTGGATCTGCAATCCTTTATTTTCTTAAACAGCCTGATTTGAAGATTTGAACAAATCTTGAAATTGGTCAACCTTAAATATGATCTGATTTGTTTTGAACAACCAGGACAGGACTTAAAATTCCCAGCTTTAGCTGTTAAAACAAATAAAACAGATGATTTTGCAACATTAACGAATAGACTCCTTGTATTTTTGTTGCACAGGCAATAAGAGTATTTAAAATGAAAATAAATAGATTCTGTAAACCAGATGGCTCAACTCTGTGTCTGCATCCTTTTAAACTAAAAAAATAAAGCACAATTTGTCTCCTTATCATTAAAGACTCTTCCCATGGCAGTGTTTTGAAGTCAACAGGAACAAGATTTTTTTTTTCAACGAGTCAAAATAACTCCCATAGACCTGGTCTATAAAACAAGCGGCTGAACAGCAGGTGAGGAAGATTTAACCTTCATAAAAAAGGTAACACTGCATTTTCACAAATCAAAACTATAATGGGAAATGCTAATTTTCATTATATGCTATTTTTTTAACTAAACTAACTCAGTATGCAGTGCTGTCTGAGTCCAGTTCTATTTCTAGTTTTTGATGTGCCAGTGACAAAAAAAAAAAAGTGTGGTGACAAGAAGTGCATACTGTATGTACTCCTCTTCTTAAACCAACCCAAAACCAGTATCAACACTCATAACAGCAGCAAGGATGTCTCTTTCAAAGATATTATAGTCTTTGTAATGTCCTGGAAGTTTCAACAGTTGGAAGCAGGTTGAAGACCCTGGGAAGGTGCCCTCCACAACTTCAACCTCCAAGTTTCTGGGAAGCACATTCCAGCCAACCCAAAACTCCAAAAGTTTTCCTAGAATGCTGGGAGAAGCTATCACACAAAAGAGAGAAAATATACATTTCTGTTTTAGATATACTTTGCAAAAGCATAAATATGATGTGACACTAAAACGACTGAACAGCTGCTTTGTGTTGTTCAGAGAATAAAGAGAAAATGAGAGCATGTAAACTTTTTAACTGAAGTAAATCATCTGTGCTTTTTCAGAGCTCCAGTTAAATAACCCATAAGGGACACCAACATTAGTAGCACATTTACTTACAATTCTCAACAAATGTGCGAAGGAATCCTGTGATCCTGCATGCATCCTCCAAAGATACATCACTGTCCTCTAGGTCCTGTGTGGGCCACACTGTAAGAAATGACCGTGAAATTTACATAAAAACTACGTAAAATCCCTACAGAAAAGTAATGTAAACTCAAAACCATGTATTTTTGTTTAAATCACAATTAAATTTTGTAAACTATTAAACAGAATGTTTTTGTTATATTTACAACAACATGTGATTTTAATCAAATTTATTTGTGAAAACTACAAATATACTGTAATTGAAATACTGTGAAATACTGTAATTCTCATAACAAAAGAATTTTGTTAATTTGACATGAAAAAATTGTAAAAACTATAGTTTTAGTCAGTTGTTTTGAAAAATACAATAAATATATGTTAAGTCACTTTACAAGTTTATGCTGTACTTTTAACCTCTTCCACTCCCACCCTATTTTGAAGCAAAAATGCTTAAAATTCCATCATCAAATTATAATGGCTGTAGTTTTGGAACCAATTTGTCTACATGCATGAATGAAGGCTTGCCAAAAGGACACTATAGTTTCTTGTGAAAGGGTCTAAAACACTTCAGGTATTACTGGAACAGAGCAGTGGACCAGTAAGTGAAAGATTATATATATATATATATGTATATATATATATAAATATATATATATATATATATATATATATATATATATGTATATATATATATATATATATATATATATATATATATATACATATAATTTTTATGTAATACTTAGCCCACTTGTTTATATCATACACTGTATAAGAATTGATAAAATAATATTAATAATTTGAGCACTTTGTCAATATTACAGGCTAAACAACCAACAACACTGGCTCCTAACCGCAGACTTGTAGGTCAGCCTAATTTTGAATATCAGTGCGCTGCTGCAGCTCGTCTCTGATTGGATAATAATAATGCGGGAGAAGCGGCTGACGTCATTAACGACCGAGCCAGAGTGGCGCTTTCGGGAGACTACATAGGAGCAGAGCAGACGTCTTCGGGCCTCTTTGTCATTTTAAAAATTTTCAAGACAAATCTACGATTTTAACCCAGTTTTTGTGGAGGGACTGTTCAGAGGGAGAAGCAGAGCTCCTTGTTCACGGCTGCAGCTGACGTCATTAACGAGCGAGCCGGAGGGGCGCCGCTTGCTGGAGAGAACACAGGAGCACGGCAGAAATCTTCGGAATATTTTTTTGTTTTGTTTTTAGGACAAGTCCACGAGTTCAACAGAAGTTTTGTGGAGGGTCTGTTGCTGTTCAATCGGAAAATTGAAAGTTTGCACGGTAAGCTTCACATATAATGTTAGCCTACTTTTTCAAGACCAGACAGAAATGTGTACTGAAAGCACAAGGTGTAACTTAAGCTAGCACCAGTTGAAATTACCTTAGCTGCCAGCTATCGATGCTCAACTGGATACTCTAAGGGGCTTTGTACTGCATTGCAGAGTGCATAGGAATGAGCTCCGTTGTCTTTTCAAATGTGTTGGCGCCAACTGTAGTAAAACTTTTAACACTTACTCAGCTTTCAAGGGCCATTTTTATCATGTGCACAATGCACCTGCACCTCAAGCTGCTATAGCTGTTGCTGCAGATTTAAAATGTGCTGTTTCATTATGTGCCCACCATTTTCATACGGTGAAAGAGCTGGTGTCTCACTTAAATGATCATATTGGAGAGGGCAGGTCAGTGTTGTGTCCAGTTAGTGGTTGTAAGCATGTGTTTACAAAAAAGTCGTAATTTACTTCTCACATGTGTAGGAAGCATAAAGCATGCTCCCCTGATAGTATTGATGACATGTACAGGGATAGTCGTCCTCAGCCCCCAGATGTCATTCCAAGTAAAGATGACACAGAAAACACACATGAAGCTATTAGCATTATTGGCTAACTTAACAAATGAAAATGAAACTAATGGAGATCCTGTATGTGCTTCTTTCTTGTCTCTTCCCATAGGTGTTCCTTTGAGTGACCAAAATGCGCGAGTCCTAGTTCAACTGAGGCTAGACTTCTAACTTCTAGATGTTCCCATCCATTATTGGCGAGCCATTTTTAAAGGTGCATGTGATACTGCTACTGCTACTGTTGTCTTTGATTATTGACTGACTTAACAAATGAAAGTACACCGCATTCGAAATTATTATGCAAATGACATTTTTCACTGATTTTCCTAAATAGTCAATATAAACAACAGTCATCCTATTTTTCAAGTCATCAACCATTAGAGTATAATTCAAATGTTTTTGAATAAACCTTCCAATGATAACAGTATTTTTTGAAAAATGTAAAACTTAAAATGGCCTGTTCCAAATTATTAAGCAAAACAGAGTTTCAAAACTTTTTAGTCTTGTAAATAACAGAAAATTGTCGTTTGTGAAATTAGAGGCATTAGTAGGTAGTAGTAGATGAAATCAAAAGCTATTTCAATCAAAAAATTGTACGGGTCAAGTTTCATTACTAGATTTTTAGCTGTTTCAGCGCGTACACAGATTTGTGCAGATAAAGGCACAATAAGAGAGGCTTCTGCCAGATAAATACATCAGATTAAGAAAGCATATGCTAAAATACAGCAAACATGTGACATTTGAAGCTGCTGGTAGCTCTGTAGTTCCATGAACACCAAGGTGTAATTATGCAGTTATGCATAAACCTTCCATTCGGCCAACTTTAACCAATGCTCACAAGCAGAAAAAACTCCAGTGGGTCTAGAAATACATGGAAACCACATGCACAAGTCTATGGATATTTCGTGTATTTCGTGTAGCATGAGATGGCGCATGGCCATGCATGAAGATGATGTCATTATAGAGCATGGTTCTTATTTTTTTGTCATGGAGGAAAGTGGTCGGTCATTAACTCCACATACCAGGTATAACTGCATAGTTACATACTTGCAGTTTGTGGGAGCTACCAACAGTTTCAAATGTCACCCGTTTCACCTATTTGCTGCTTTGTAATTAATTTTTAGCCTGTATCTTATTCTGATGCATTTATCTGACAGAAACCTTTCTTAATGTGCCTTTACCTGCACAAACCAGTGTGTGCTCTGAATCAGCTACAAATCCAGTGATGTAACTAGAACTGTAAGATGTTTTTGATTGTAATATTTTGTTTTCATTAATTAGGACCTGTTAATGCTTTCAATTTAAAAAATGGCCATTTTCAGTTCTTTACAATACTATAAACTCTGTTTGCATAATTTAAAACAGTGCATCTTAAGTTTTTTATTTATAAAAAAAACGTTATCATAGGAAGATTCATTGAAAAACATTTGATTTGAACTCTAATGGCTGATGCCATGAAAATTATGACTGTCATTTATACTCATTATTTAGGGAAATCTGAGAAAAAAGTAACTTGCATAATAATCTGGAACGCGGTGTGTAATGGAGATCCTGAGTGTTTTTCTTCCTCGTTTCTACTCCCATAGGTGTTCCTTTGAGTGACCAAAATACGGGGTCAAAGTTCAACTAAGGCTAGACTTCTAACTTCTAGATGTTCCCATCCATGATTGGTGAGCGACTATTAAAGGTGGGTGTGATAGTGTTACTGCTACTGTTGTCTTTGATTATTGGCTAACTTAACAAATGAAACTAATGGAGATCCTGTATGTGCTTCTTTCTCTTCTCTATTCCCTTAGGTGTTCCTTTGAGTGACCACAGCATTCATATCTCCACTGTTTTCAAAAATAAACTTGCATTCTTTAGAATGATTCATTGACTAACGAGTGGTTTGTTACAGCCTATCTTCAAATTAACATTTAGAAGTAATTTGAAGCACTGCGGATAAAAAGTAAAACTGTATTCCATGCGTACATGTCCTGTTGATGTTAGGGATAAAAACTGGCAACAGTGGTTGCCAGAATAATCCTGTTAAAAATGCAGCTCATACTGTATGTAAACATTACAGAACAACTTGTACATTTTACATCCTAAAACTGCTTATTTTACATTGAATCCCGCTGAAATGCTCATGAAGTCATTGTTAATTGTACATTGAATATCCGTAAAATAAACAATTATGGATTGATTATTGTACATTGCATACCTGTAAAATTTACATTTAGTTATCATTAATGTTACATGGAATCCCAGTGAAATGCACTGTTATTCTGTAATGCTGTTTACGTTTTATTGTATTTTTAACAAGATTATTCTGGCAACCACTGTTGCCAGTATTTTACCGCAAAAACAACGGATTTTTTTTTACAATGCAGTGTATCTTGTCCAAGACCATCTAAAAAAGTACATTTAGTTCTCTATTAAGGTACACATTTCCAAACAGCCAAAGACATTTCAGTAAAATGGCATAAAAATAAGTGTAAGGCATGGTACACTGACCAATAAAAGCTTTAGCGTATTTAAGGCATGAACAGATTGCCGTGTGATTTAAGGCCCAAACTGATTGTGTCCGTATAAAATAAAAATAATTATCTATAGTTTTATGAGAATAGGTAACAAGTGCTTCTTTTCTTTTTATTAAACTCAGACGAACTGGCTCATTGGTCTTCGAGCAATATCTGACTGTATATCACAAGGTTAGCTTACTGACAAAGTAGTGCAACGCTAACCACTCTAAGATTAATAATACAAGTGCAGCACTGCAAGCAACAATTTGATTTAAAAAAACACGACTGCACTTTTTATGTAACTTGTAATGTATCTTTTGAGCATGAAACAAATTTAAAATTTATTATCACAGTTAGATCCCAAACTGTTGAAAATCGCATCCAAAATATGATTTCTTTTAGCTAAAAATCTCAACAGGGTTTAAAACTATGCACCAAAAAAATTTGACAAGAAACATTTGTAGGATTTATTTTGAGGCAACAACTTATTTCAACTCTACATTTAAATAACTGTAATCTACTTACACAACTGTCTACCTCAAAATGGAAAATATGACTTATCTTTTTATTCAAGGAGGAGTGTTTTTGACTTTGATGAGTTATCTGTGGTGTGCACTGTGTATCTGATGTCCTTGGAAAGAGAAGGGGGATTGTATCTTTCCTCTCTGTAAGCAAGGGCCAAATCAGTGTCTCTTTCAAACCTCGTCTTAAAGTCTGGAAGTCCTTTGAAGAACCTGTAAAATATTTGTGCCACATCAGAAAATACAAGCTGCATTGCACATGATAAACCCATCATCATTCATTATTGTATCTCTGGGGGTGACAAAGGTGTAAATCAAAATCCAGTTCATTAAATTTCCAACGTGTTTCCCATCTAATGATCTATTAAGAATAGTGAACTCACAGCGAGGAGCAACAGTTTATCATGCAGCCATCTCCTGTTCTCAGAGGTGACCGGAGGCAGATCCCAGGACAATGCCAGCTCATTGATGCTGTACTTTTCATCTGTTGATAGCTCTGCCGTACTATCCAGCTTAGAAAGAAAATCAGATTTAACAAGATCTGAATTACATTTTTTTCTCAGATAAATGTTTCTTTTTTTTTAATTAAACCTTTATGTTGATACACAGAATACATGATATTAAAATTGTATCATCCTAAAACTATTCAGAGACAACTCTGTGCCACTGTCAGATACTCTTTACTTTTATAACCCTACTTATTTATAAAAGTTTAAGGAAAATGGATCATACCATCTTGATTGTTTCACGGATATCAATGTCAGCACAGTCTTTGATCTCTATGGTGGCTTCTTCTGGGGACCCACCAAAGAGCACATGCAGGATTGCTGGGCTCAGTCCACCAAGTCCTGGCCCACCATGTAGAAATGAATGACCAATCATTCGGCCAGCAACAATGAAGAAGTCACTCTCCAGAAGGAAGTGAGATGTGTAGAGGAATCAAATGATCTTCCTCACCCTCAAACAGGAGAGTTGCCCCTGGGGCTTAAAATTAAAGAGAGCAGTCAAAACACATAGATGGTGATGTCATGGAAATATTCTACTGTAGTGCAGCTTCAGTTGAGTACATAGTATCAATCAGCCACTGGGTACTCAGGTTGACCAGACTAACACAGAGACTAACACAGAGCCTAGTGGCTGTTCTAATTATCCAAAAGTGATATATGGTAAAAGATCTGTGGGAAAACTAGAATAAAACTGATGGCTTATACTTACTAAATCTAATATCAAAACCAAACTGCAGTTTGGCAATGGTTGTTCCGAAGAAATGGCGAGTTACACCATCACCAGTCGCAGAATCTCCTGAATGAACAACACGTACAATTTATAAATCAGTATAAAACAGTCAAAATGTCATGGGTACGATCTGGACATAAAATAAATTTTAATTAAGCGGACAATCTTTCTCTACCTTTTAATGTGCATGTCAAAGGGGAAGCCCAATCAACATGAGCCATCTTGTAAAAAGAAAGAATTGCCCTTTCCCTTTCCTCTGCACTTTCTCTAAGATCCATGACAAGACTTAGTGGTTTTGCAGTTGCATGTTGATTTAAAATGTCTTCCTTGAACTTCACTGACGCTTCTGTAGGATCTGATTCAATTTTCCAATTTTAAATGTTAAAACAACATAGATAAACAGCATTTTGAATATATGTGTGTACAGGACAAATGAATGATATGGGAAGGTAAAGTCACACACCAGGAAATCCCCTGTCCTCAGTGGGATCCAGATCAGTGATCTCATCATTGTGCATATCTCCCTGATGTGGCTCTGAGATTTCTGTGCTGCTAGCACTTGGTGTCAGACTCTCCTGTGACCTTGTTAACATGCTCAAAAATCTAGTCTCTCTTCCAGGAGTGTGTAGATTTTCTGCTGCCACCTCGGTTTGCTCCTCAACACTGCTCTGCGATAGCCTTAGACATATAGAGGTCATTTTTATTAGTGGTCATACTGCAGGACACAGTTGCAAAAAATGGCAATGTGTTTAAACAAAATTTAAAAAAGAGGTCTGCATAAAAACCAGCCAGCAAATCAAACACCATGACTGTGTTTTTAGATGGCAACAATTAGGCCTATATTTAAACAATCAAATATATTTTTGGCACTATGTTTCCCCTTTTTGTTTTTTCATCCTGTTTGTGATATAAGCCTGATCCTTCATACATGAAAACACTTTCAATATAATCTACAAATCCTAAGGATCTCACATTGACTCATGTTCCCTGTTTTGACATTTGAAATACAGTACATGCATTATGCTTTCAAACATGATGCTGAACCTCTGTCTGTACCTCCTGCATTCTTCACTATGGGCCTTGATGCTTGAAAAAGGAAACTCTTCTCCACACCACACACATTTCTGGGGTGGTCCAGCCAGCTCATCATTACTTTCTGGTTGGCCTATCTGTAAAGGTGAACAAAACACTATCATACAAAGGTATAAAAATTAAACTGTCTCTTAAGTCTACTATAGCACTTTAAAATAAAAAAAACTTTCAGGCTCCAGATTCAGGGTCCTCTGAAGTGGTCTAATGAAAATGGTAGCATGTCCAATCTGAGTATGTGGATCTTTTAGATGACGAACATGATAGCCTTCATTGGGACAGGGGATGAGGACCAGTTGACGAGCCCTGGTTGTTCCAGAAATTTTGAGCAGTTCAAATCCCCCTCCCTGTCTAAGTGGAGGAAATGCTTCAAATAGAAAATCTTTGAATTTTTCTGGATTCTCCTGACAACCTGAAATAAAGATACAGAGCATATTAGTGGCAAGATTCAAATAATAAATGTGCATGTGTATAAGAAATCCTCCAAAATAGAATGTACAATTGTATTATAAATATGTACAAACATTGAAACGTCAGACGCTTATCTCCTAATCCTGCAGCTGCAAGCCTCTGTTTGGCAAATCGGGTTGGCACAAGCACTGCATTTTTATCATTAAGACAGCAGAAGTTGTGTGTATATGAATATGTTTGAGAAGTAGTAACAATGGAGCGCCGAGTTGTTGTCAACCTTCTCCCTCCTTGGGTGTATGGGCCAAACACTCTCAAAACCTCAGCTAGGATTGAATAAAGACAACAGGCATAATCAGCGTGAGAGCTAACTAGACTGTTTAACCAAAACCCATTAGGTCACTATATTACTAACATGAAAATTGAGGACATTTCAGCAGTCAACGTATAGGTAAAATATGCACTTTTATTATCTTTGAGAGAAAAAATTATCTGTTCTGAAAATAGCCAAAGAAAATTGTATAATAGTATAGAAAATAATAATTTAGAGTCATGGTGGCCTAAATGCTTCGTTCCGCGAAAAAAAGAAAAAGAAAATACACCCCGGACACAACTGAAAAAAAAAAACAAAACAAAACACGTTCGTAATACATATGCTGAATGTCAAACGTTTCAGTACTTAAAATGTAGCAATTATTGTCTATACACATTATTAAGTTTATGAGTAGCTCGGATTAAGATTTCACATCTGTCTGTCTGTGCAAAAACCCACCGTCCACAGGGTGTCTCAGTGGATGTGAAGGTGAAGGAGAGGGCTGACGTGAATTTCCCGCTATGGCTCCCGGTGCTACACAAAAATACAGCGAACGTCTTATGGTTGACAAAATGAATTTAGTTGACTTAATATGTAACTTTTAATGACCTCTAACTATGTGTTTGATTGAGCAACACAGTTGTTACTTACAGTTTTCAAGCTGGTTGACCAACTCCCGCAGCACCTCTGGAAGTGGTCTCTCTCATGCAGCCATTGCGAACAGTAAACTTCGTAAGAAGTTGAGTGGAATCAATTGCTCTAGCCTGGTCTGCCCAGGAAGCCAATCCTGCTTCAGCGGCGAGTAAGGACCGCCTACTTAATTTACATATATTTTTCGTCTGACAAAATGCAAATTCGGAAATAAATAAATGTGAAAATACAGAAAAACGGGAAATAATTAATATATAAATAAATGGGGAAGTACAGAAATAGATAAATAAATAAATATTGAATATCATAAATATACAATTAAATAAATATATAAATTTTAAAATGTGTTAATAATTGAGGAAATAAATAAATATAAAAGTATAAAAATATGGTAAGAAGAATATAAAATGCAAGCATTAAATTATTAACTTATATTTTTATATATTTATTTCTACATTTATTCATTTATTGATGCATTTATTTAAATATTTATACATTTATTTCTGTATTAATTAATTAATTAATTAATTTACTTATTTCTTATTATGTCATTTTTAGTCCCTCATACTAAAGGAAGCATGTGTTCTGCTCGCTCCCTTAGTCTTTGCTACCGGCAATTTTCCCTGGTCACTGTGTGCACTGGGGAAAGCGTCGCTCCCAAGGTTCTGCAGGACAGACCTTCTTCCACCACCTCTCCATGGCTTCCCCTCCTCACTTCACCCACTATGTATGGAGCCCCGTTTGGGTCAAAATTCAATGATTAAATGAGTCTATTATTATGAAATACAGGCATTTAATATTATGAAATATGTATCCATTATTATGAAATGTTTCCCATTATTATGAAATACATGTTTATTATTATGAAATATTTCCCATTATTATGAAATATATGTGTATTATTTTGAAATATTTCCCATTATTATTAAAAAAATAATTATAATGAAATATATTTTATTATTATTTAATCTTAGTTTAATGCATAATAGTTTATTTTAGAATGGCTTTTTTTTTAATCTAAGAATCAGAATCAGTTTTTACATAATTGCTTTCTTTTTCATAAGAATGAGCTTTTACATAATAATGACATTTTGCCAGTGGCAGGACCAGTGGTTGACCTCCACGCTCATTGGCTGATCCTTCTCCATTCTACGCTCTGACATCGACTAGTTTTGGCCGTGAGGTCCCGTTAGCAGCGGGCCGTGGCACCTCAGTTTACGTTAAAAGTTTACATCGACTGAGAAACTTGATTTTGACGGCATGGCGACAGGAGAAAGATCGTTTTCTGAATTGCTCCGAGAGGTAGCCAACAGGCTCGATGCGAGTCCCCCACCAACTGCAAGTACAAGTGCTGCAACTCCACGAAATCCCGTACAAGGTAAGTAACCTTGACTATAATGCATGTTTTTTTTCTTATTATTATTCTTAAAACGTTCTCAAACGAGCAATACAACATGGCTATTGTGAAATAAAACCGTTAGTATAAGTTCGTTGCAGATCCGCTGATCAGACGAGAGACTACGGGTGAATTCCAATTCCTCTCTTAACCCTCAATATCAAAAAATGCGCGCTCCCACTAAATGCAAGTGATGTCCCGATTCGAACATCAAATTGAGGGACAAGTTTAAAGGCCGTATCGCCCTCAAAATTGAGATTCTCCGGCACCACCCTTGAAAGTAAGGCCTATCCAGAAGGCATTGGGTAATTTAGCTAAGACGTATTCGAAAAGGATTGCAAGAAAAGCTAGCTACGAACGTAAGTATCTTCGTAGTTCTTAAAGATATAGATGGTACGAAACCATTATATTACCTTTGTTTAAGATTTTTTTCATGAATTAACATCGTTGTTGCGTAACATTTATTTTTTTTACTTTACTATGTTTGCTGCCAGACCAGCGGTCCCGGCCCGGCGGTCCCGGCCCAGCGGTACTTGTATACCTTGTTGTGTAGCGACGAATGACTGAATAATATATTCTCTACTATGTTATTTGCTAATATTATTTGGAGAATATACGGCGCTCTTTTCAATGTTATCGCTGTGTAATTTCAGGGAATACAGAGACAACGCGGCTCTGATACATTTATGTCTGAATACGTAACTGCACTCGACGGTTGTCCCATTTCTAAGTCACAAGATAACCCTTACACTTACTTTGGAGGGTTAAGATTGAGGGCCAAAAATTGAGGTTTAAGGGCGAGGGTTGAGATTGAGGGTTAAGAGAGGAATTGGAATTCACCACCTGTTATTTTAAAAATGACGTAGGTGAAGGCAGAAGAATAACAGTCCAGTGAAAAAAAGTCCATTATATTTTTTTTTCAGCAGACATTGCAGTTACAACTTGACTGAGCTAGCAAAGCAGCTTTGTGTTGCTGTGTGCTTTATTTATTCAGCACTCAGTGTTAACCCTGATGTACTCTGTTCAGGCAACACAGATGTCACAAGACTCTTTAATGGTGAACCAGATCACTTGATTCCCTCTACTTCTCAAACACTGATTGAGAGTGACATGTTCTTGGTGGCAGGTAAGAAAATGGTAAAAACCAGCAAAGGAGTTTTGCATTCATAAATGTTGTTAAAGAGCATGAGAGAAAGTTATTTTAAATCTGCTGCAAGAGTTTGTCCAAACACTTATCAAGGTTTGAAATAACTTGTCGTGCTATGAGACATGCATTTTTTTAAAAAAATGCCCGTTTTGTTTGAAATTAGGAAGAATGATGGGCCATTCATTCATTCATGATGGACCATGTGTGTCTGGTTTAAGTCCTGCAATCATTCATATTCTCTTTGGTGGCCCACTTGACCCAGCCACAATCCAGATTGAGGACTGCCCTGATATTGATATCCGCAGCACCATACAGTTGGTTTGTATTTGTGTGGCATTTATTTTGATGAATATTAATTTCATATATCTGTAACAATGTTCATTAGGCTTGAAAAAAATAATCAGTCACTGCACATCTTTACCAATCTAGAATTTTAGTTTGTTGTTTGATCTAGCTGGATGGCAGTGTTGACCTTACAGAGGAGGAACAAAGCATTGTGCTAGAGCTTGCTCTCTCTTGGGACCTGCCAGGTGTCACACAAACCAATCGAAAGTGGCTTTATGAGCGTCTTCTGTTCCACGCTGTGTGTAATGAGTTATTTATACAAGATAGATTTGGTCTTAGAAATGAATGTATAGCAAAAATTGAAATCTGAATAAGAATGTTTGTCCAATGTTAAAGAGCTACTGTATACTTATAATGCTTTTATTACATTACATTTAATAATCTGAGTTTTTGGGGTGCACTGTAGGTTATAACACGAACAAGCTGTCAAGTCAAGCAGCTCAGGAAAGGGATTGAGGAGACCATGATCTGGCCACTTCTGACAGAAAGACCAGACGTTATTCCCCTGTTTTTACCAGGGGAATCAGTCACTGCTCCCAGTTCTGAAGTGAGTTCACATTTTGCATTTGAATATTAAAGGCATGGTTCCTCATTCCACCAGTATCTTCTGTTCTTTAACAGCATAAATGTTCTCAGCTGTGTTCTTAGACTGATGAACGCTGATTATTGTGGCCGTTTTTTAATCTAACCAAGTCTCTTAGGCCACTTACTCTGCAACTGGTGTGATCTGAAAGTTTGACTCGTGTTCCACAGTTTCTTGTGATACCCAGTGTATTCACATGAAGTCCGCAGGAGACAGGGAAAACGTTCCAACATATTTATTGATATCCTCACAAGCTTGATCCAATATCGAGATGGTGAGCACATCCATGGCGACCAAAAATAACACTTTCTACTGCCAACAAGGGACTTAAATATGACCATATTCCATACAACGTAACGACGGTCAAAAACTTGTTTCGCTCCGCACCAATTGCAGATCCAGACTCCCTTCCCAGCAGCACGTTCCCCTTTTAAGGGGCCTGCTGCCCAAACTTTACAACAGTGATTTACGGCCCCATCTACTGTCGCAAACAGGCATGCGTACCATAACACGCAAAGCATTATCAAAAGAAATAAACATCAAATGTAAGTATACACAAGTGACTGTAACATAAAATAACATACTGTCAGAACTTCTAGTGCAAATATGTAGCAACATGAATGAATAATTCACCAAATATTAAATGTGCCCATAAATGGCTCTCACATAACCGGCCCCAAATTAGAAGGCAGGAGGACTTATAATTTCTCATACACACAAGTGTGGCATAAGAGCCATTTCAAACCATAGCTTACCCTATAACAAAAGCAAAATAGATACATATACAATTTTTTTTTTTTTTTTTTTTTTTTTTTTTTTAACATTTAGCATATCAAATCAGGCAGTGATCTGCCTACTTAAGTGTCCATTTCACATAAGAGACAAAGTTTAGCAACAGGTCTCTCCAAAGTACTGGATTTAGTTTTCACCAGTACTCGACGAACCAGTCCTTTACTGTCTGGTATGGTGTGCACAACTCTTCCCAGAAGCCAAGAGCTGCGGGGGGCATTGTCATCCAGAATCATCACAACATCTCCTGGCTTGAGATTCTGCTTCACTGTAGTCCACCTTTGCCGCTCTTGTAAGCTGGGCAAGTACTCTCGCACCCATCTTTTCCAAAAGAGGTCTGCTAAGTACTGAGTCTGCCTCCATCTTCGCCGTGAATAACAGTCATCCTTGTTAAAAAGTCCCGGGGGAAGCAAGGGCTGTTTCTTTAACAAGAGCAGGTGATTCGGGGTTAGAGGTTCGAGGTCATTTGGATTGTCAGAGGAAGCAGTTAGAGGTCTGTCATTAAGTATGGCCTCTACTTCACAAAATAGTGTCTGCAGACACTCATCATCCATTGTCTGCTCATGCAGGACAGACTTTAAAATCTTTTTCACAGATTTTACTTGTCGCTCCCACACACCACCAAAATGAGGTCCTGCAGGTGGGTTAAAAATCCATTTGACCCCCTTGCTTGCCAGAGCATCCTGTATTTTACTTTGATCCCACTGCCGCATAGCTTCACGTAGTGAAGTCTGTCTGTCTGCGCTGACAAGATTGGTGCCATTGTCAGATCTGATTATGGAAATTTGACCTCTTCTGCACATGAAACGCCGAAGTGTGTTCAAACATGAATCTGTGTCGAGTGTGTGAGACACCTCCAAGTGTACAGCACGAGTGGTCAAACAGGTAAACAATACACCGTATCGTTTAACAATGCTGCGACCTCTTTTGACCTCTAGGGGCCCAAAATAGTCCACACCTACTGCAGTAAAAGGTGGTTCGTCTGGCAACAGCCTATCAACAGGCAAATCCGCCATTTTTTGTTCATGAGCCTTGGCTTGAATTTTTTTGCATGTGACACACCTGGCCAGGATTTTTCTTATTGCAGAGTTAGCAGCAGGGATCCAGAATTTTTGTCGTAGACGAGAAAGCATGTAGTTTCTTCCTGAATGTCCAGTCTTTTCATGTATGTCTCTCAGAAGCAGGGATGTGGGATGCAGGTCGTTCGGCATGATTATGGGGTGCTTGGCTTCCTCAGGCATTGCAGATTTACAGTCGGCCTCCTACTCTAAGGATGCCATTTTGCAGCACTGGATCCAACTTCCGAATGGGACTGTTCTTTTTTATTGGTTCCCCTTTTTTCAGTGCAAAGATTTCTGCTTGGAACCTGCGGTTTTGACAATACAGCAGTATCTCCATCTCTGCTTTGTTGAGGTCCTCCACTGCAAGAGGCCTTTTGTCCAACGATGCTTTGAACTGCTGAATTTCTTTGTTGATGTCAGTCATCCTCTTGCTTGCTTCAGCATAATGTTGGTGGGGTTGCAGCTTTCAGTTCTTGTCGTTTCTTGCTTAAAAGCAATAGACCCTCTCTGAGTCTCAGTATCCACGCCACTGCTCTTTTGAGACGATGCCAGCTGGAGTAGTGGTCCATTATTTTGCTTAACTGTGTTTCTGGAACCTCAACTGCATATCCCTTGTCTATAAGGTCACTGATGTAGTTTTGTATTCCTTGTGGAATGTTTGCTTTTTGCTGAGTTTCTTTTTGAGTTTCAGCGCTCGCTGCACTGCAGCACTCCTGTTATTTGGTAAACTGACCAAGGCCTTTTTGATGGGTAGGTTGATGTAATAATGCCCTTCTGCATGGTGAACTGAGCTGGACACAGAGCTGATGAACTGCTTGTCTTCTTGTGACATTTCCAGTTTGTCACTACACAGCTGCTCAGGATGATTAGTGTTGTATTGCTGTATGAGCAGTTTTTCCACTGTTTCCACAGAGATCCTGTTGACTGTAACTTGGTGTTGCTCACTTTCCTTAGCTCCACTGTCTCTGTGCTCTCTGAGGGGGCCATTGACGGTCCAGCCTAGAAGAGTTTTGACTGCATACGGCCCGTTGTTTTGGCTGTGGATAACTTTCCATGGCTCAAACGCTTCATGCACATTGTTACCAATAAGGAGCCCTATTTCAGCATCGAGGTAAGGCAGCTTCACTTCCTGGAGGTGCGGCCATTTTTCAATGTCTTTCTGCCGGGGAATATTTTCCTTTGACACTGGGATGCTCCTTTGCGTGAAGACTGTTGGCAAGGTGACAAAGTTATTTTCCTCAAGCCCACTGACCTCCAAGTCTCTGAGAAGGCAACTTTTCACTTGTTTTGTAGAGCTCATTGTTGTCAAGACGAGATCAGTTCCTCTTCCCTGAAGATTTAACTGCCTTGCCAAAAAGTCTGTGCAAAATGTGTCTGTGCTTCCGGGATCCACAAATGCATAGGTTTCCACAGTTTTACTGCCTTTTTTTGACTTAACATACACAGGAAGTATGGCAAGCACAGACCTGTTTCCGGCCCCATCACAGGCTGTTTTCTCTTGTTTTAGGCTTACCAGAGCACTTGAGACTACAGTTCGCTCAGAGCTAGTCTCTTGATGGCTTCCTGCATTTGCCTGTTCATGAACATCTGGCCTTCTGGGAATGTGCAGCATGTCTGGATGTTTTTCAGAACATGTCTGACATGTTACTTTTCTTGTACAGTCCTTACTTAAATGTCCTTTGAATAGGCACCCGAAGCAGAGACCAGCCTTCCTTATAAAATCCAACTTGTCCTTGTGTGGTTGCACACCAAAATGATAGCACTTCACCAGTGTGTGACTTCTTCTGCAGAAAAGACATGGATTAATGAAGGCGACATTGTTTGGTGTCCTTTCAGTCATTGCTTTGAACTTGTTGCTTTCTTTATCCTTTGGTGTTATTACGTTAGTAGCAAAGCTGCTTCCCTTTATTCTTTCTTTCATGACCTTTCTGCTTGTCAATGAGGTTTTCTTCTCCTTTTCAACTGGGCCTTGCAAATCTCCAAACAGAGGGTCGGCGATGATCTTTGCTTGTCTATCCACAAAGGCGACCAGGTCTGTAAATCTCACTCTCCTTCTGTTCCTTTCCTGGACCTCATATGCCACCGCTCTCCACTTTTCTCTGATTTTGTAGGGCAATTTTGAGGTGATGACTCTCATATTTGTTGGGTTATCTAACTCATCCATGTAGTTCACATCATGCAAGGCATTGCGACAGCTCAAAAGGAAGAGGGAGAAGTGGCTGAGTGCCTTGGCGTCCTCTGATTTTATTTGTGGCCAACCAAACAGCCTTTCCATAAGTGCAGTAGCAATCTTCAGTTCGTTGCCATAGTGATCCTCCAACAGGTGAATGGCCTCCCGGTAACCACGGTCAGGGGGCATATGCTGGCAACTTTTCACAAGATCTTGTGGCTCGCCTTTTGTATATTGTTCCAAGAAATACAACTTATCTGCACTGTTGTCTGTTTTAGAGTCCACTGTATGTTCAAAGGCCTTGAGGAATGACCTGAAGTCAAGTGGATCACCGGAGAAGACAGGAATCTCTCGTTGTGGCAGTTGAGCCAGCTGTTGATGTTTCACCAGCAACTCTGTGATGTCAGTCTGTTGTTTCAAGACCTTGTAAATATCCTTTGAGGAGTCATTTTGACACTGGGGGGCCTCAATAGTTTTGGCTCTTGACTCCTGCAATACTTTAGGTCTGGCTCCAGATGATGTGAAGGACCTATGAGGGGGTTTGGTATCCTCAAGGAGGTCATACTGCTGTGTTGAGGATGTGTCAGTGCGTTCTACTCTTTGAGTGACTTCCTTCACAGTTGAAGTGTTGGTTGTGTGTGTAGCCTTGGCATAGTCATTCATTGCATCACTGTTTTCCTGGGTGTCATAGTCTTTATAAACCTTGATCTTAGCATTGGTTGCTGCTAAAGCTGTTGCAATTTCCAGCTCATCCTTTTCTATTTGCAGCTGTACCTCCTTCAATGCCAACGCTTGCCTTTGTTTAAGAGCGGCTGCCTTAGCTTCCAACGCTGCACGCTTAGCTTCTTCTTTCAGACGTGCAGAGGATGCAGATGATGTACTGGACCGGCTGCCTTTAGACTTTGATGTACTGGACCGGCTGCTTTTAGACTTTGATCCAGTAGACTGTGACACCATAGACACACTGTCTAGGGGGGTTATCTCAACATCACAGGACTTAGCTTCTGCATCCACGATCCAACCATTTACTTTTTTAATAAAGTCCTTGAACTTATCTTCCTTAGGTTTAAACCAGTTCTCTTGGTCAGCACTTTGTTCCTCTTCATTGAGATAAAGCAAAACTGAGCTGTTACATTCCTTAAAATCCTCAAAGACTGTTTTGAATACTTTCAAAATTGTCTTAACTT
Organism: Hirundichthys speculiger; assembly: GCA_018398805.1. Lineage (NCBI taxonomy): Eukaryota > Metazoa > Chordata > Actinopteri > Beloniformes > Exocoetidae > Hirundichthys > Hirundichthys speculiger. The sequence continues at coordinate 133,316 of JAGFBZ010000809.1, read as the reverse complement.
CCTCTAAGTTACAGACATTCCCCATAAACAGCTCGACTTCGTTTGATTTTGCAGTTAACAGCCTCAGTTTACCTCTTCTTGCATTTATGTGCTGATTCAGTTTTTCCTCCACATACCGTTCTGTGTGCTGCACTGCCCTCTTGTGGCTGTCCTCGGGAACTGCGCCACCGTCGGCACTTTCGTCCGCCATTTGAAACATCCAAACTCACTTTTATTGCCACAGTATCCAGCAGCTTGCATCAGAAATATCCAACCATGAATTGAGAATACAGTCACTGGTAGCTTGCTGTTCAGTAATCCAAATCCTCATCGAGTTTCTGCCGCCGCGTTCGCACACGATTGCATGCGCTCTCCACTATTCCAGTAATTAGTCCAATCCCGCGTCGGAGCGCTCCCGACACAGCCCAGTAATTAGTCCAAGCCTTCCGCGGCGTTATTCCAACACAGTCCGGTTTCGTCGAAAGTTTTTGACTTTTTATTGTGGCCGTTTTTTAATCTAACCAAGTCTCTTAGGCCACTTACTCTGCAACTGGTGTGATCTGAAAGTTTGACTCGTGTTCCACAGTTTCTTGTGATACCCAGTGTATTCACATGAAGTCCGCAGGAGACAGGGAAAACGTTCCAACATATTTATTGATATCCTCACAAGCTTGATCCAATATCGAGATGGTGAGCACATCCATGGCGACCAAAAATAACACTTTCTACTGCCAACAAGGGACTTAAATATGACCATATTCCATACAACGTAACGACGGTCAAAAACTTGTTTCGCTCCGCACCAATTGCAGATCCAGACTCCCTTCTCAGCAGCACGTTCCCCTTTTAAGGGGCCTGCTGCCCAAACTTTACAACAGTGATTTACGGCCCCATCTACTGTCGCAAACAGGCATGCGTACCATAACACGCAAAGCATTATCAAAAGAAATAAACATCAAATGTAAGTATACACAAGTGACTGTAACATAAAATAACATACTGTCAGAACTTCTAGTGCAAATATGTAGCCACATGAATAATTCACCAAATATTAAATGTGCCCATAAATGGCTCTCACACTGATCATTCATACATTAAGTTTGTCCCAGTGGTTCCTCATTTGGATATGTAAACACTCTTTATAAGGGCATGAGACTGCAGGGCTGTGTGCACACAGAACTCACAGATACTGAACGGAAAGATTTCTGCTGTTTAAGAACACTTTACGAGCACTTCATAAATCTGATGTAGACTTTTTGATGCCCATTGTTAATAGAGATGAATCCAGGTTGTTAAATATTAATATTTGACAAACATTTAAGTAAACAGATTTTATTCACTGGTAGTCAAAGGTAGCATTTGTCTAATATATTGATATGCAGGCTATCCTTGAAAGGATTGTGTGGCCTGGCACAGGAGACAATGAGGAAGAGGAGGATGAGGACAACTGCTCCCTTGAGGACCAGTGCAGAGTAGCTGGGTACCTTCGGACCTTCATTGAAAATGGTAAATACTTTGTAATAAATAAATCTAGGCATACATATATCCATACGTTCTCTTTTAAGTTGAACTACTCAATGCAAAAGCAATTTAAAATGTTCTGTTTCTACATTTATTTGGCTAAAGCACCATCTTTTATGATATCTTTTAGGGTACATGACAGGTTCAGGTTGTTTCTCCTACAGTTAAAAATTCTGTTTCTATGTTGCAGCAACAGCTGCACACCGCAAAGCCCTCCTCAAATTCTGGACAGGATGGGAAGTTCTGCCCAGGGAAATTACTGTGGAAGTGATCAAAAGTGATCTTCCATAGTCTTCCACCTGTTTCGAACTGTTGCGTCTTCCTGAACACTACCACAGCTACGAGTCATTCCTGATTGACATACAGACATGTCTCAACTCCACAGACTCTGATTTCAGTCTTGTTTAGGATGCAGTCTTTTAGGGATCTGTACTGATTCTATAGTGTTGTAAGCAGTAGTCGAGTTGTAAAAAAAATTCAGGGGGGATGGTCAATGTTTTTCACTTAAAAAAAAAAAAAGTGGCAGGGGCAGGGCTGTAAATTCATTATCAAAACAAAACACTGTAAATAAGACTTCTGAATCCTCTCAAATCAAGTCAAGCCAAGTTTATTTTAAGTGCAAAATCATAACAATTATCTCTTTTTTGTGTTATTAAAGACAGTACAGAAGTACAGAAAAACTCTCTGAACATTTTACAATACTTTTCCTTTTCTCCCCTCTGGTGCACAGTTTTTAGTTTCTCAGTTTCAAGTCTCAGTATCTCATAGCAGTTTCCAAAGACTGTCGTAATCATGTTTTTTGTCGACAATTTTTCGTGTTCTTGCTTTCTGATTGTTAGCTAAGCAGTGACTGAAGATTAATAGATTAATGTGCCTTATAGCCACTGAAATAATGAGCTACATACTAATAGGCCTATGTATGAATTGAAAAGGGTAAATGTGTAAACTAGAGGTTGCACTAGACTTTTTTTGCAATTGGTCATTTTGACAGTCATGAAAATGTTGTTATCAGTTTCTACATTAACAATTATTTAATTACGTTAAAAGATTACTAACAGTCTTCATCCATCCATCCATTTTCTATACCCGTTCCATCCTTGAAGGGTCACGGGGATCCGCTGGAGCCTATCCCAGCCGTCTACGGGCAAAAGGCAGGGGTACACCTTAGACAGGTCGCCAGTCCATCGCAGGGCCACATACAGACAAACAACCTTTCACACTCACACTCACTCCTAAGGGCAATTTTAGAATTACTCAATTAACCTGACATGCATGTCTTTGGACTGTGGGAGGAAGCCGGAGTACCCAGAGGAAACCCACACAAGCACGGGGAGAACATACAAACTCCACACAGAAAGGCCTCGAGGTTCAATCCAGGACCCCCCCCCCCCTGCCGAGGTTCGAACCAGGAACCTTCTAGCTGTGAGGCAACAGTGCTAACCACTAATCCACCGTGCTGCCTTAACAGTCTTCAGATTTTTCAATTATTGTGAGGGGAAAAAAAGTCAATTACAGGGAATCCCCAGTTAAAATAAGCCCTGGTCTAAACCCTGAAGGTTTAATAATCAAACCTGTACCTTCTGCTCTTGATCCTCCTGCTTCCTGGCCATGGCTTTCCTCTATGTGAACAAAATAACATTATAGGGTTTGATAGAATGTGCAGACATGTCATGCTAAAAGCACATGACCTTGCTCTTGGATAATAGACAGAAAGTACAGTATAGGTTAAAATCACATTTATCATATTCACTGTAATATTAAATTACAGGCCACAGCAACAGGCCCCAGGAGGGGGAAAACTATTTAATGTCACCTGCCTTGAACATCTGAATTTTAGCTAACATCTTCACTTATTTTTGTTGCCTGATGAGTCCTATTGATGAAAATAATATAGCCGTGTGAAGAATATTTCATCATTAATTCTGGTCAAATATTTGAGACAAACTCTCGTCTAACGCTAACAGTAAATATCTGTTTTACGTTTGCCACTCTCATAAACCAGAATCTAACGTGACCAGTGTTGGGTGTAACGCGGTACAAAGTAACGCGTTACTGTAACGGGATTACATTTGCCAGTAATGCAGTAATGTACCGCGTTACAGTTGTAATTTGTGTAATCACATTACAGTTACTCTTAGACAAAAAAAAATGCGTTACTTTAGTTACTTTAAACCAGGGGTGTTTGTTTAAAAAAGAGAGCTCATTATGTGGTTAACGTAAGACAAAGGACATGTGTATTACGTTGGGAGATATATTTAATTGGGTAAAGACTGCTGTGAGGAGCCAATGACATTTGAGGGATGGGGTGTGGCTGGACGTGAGTGGAGCGTGGACACGGGAGGAGCAGGAACTGGAGAGAACTGGAGGAGAGACAAGACGGAGGCCGCGTGCTGCAGAGTTACGTGGAGTTTGTTCCCAATACCAGACCAAACTACCAGTGAAATTGGATGCTATTACTGTTTCTGTCGGAGGAGTTCGACCAGAGCCCTTTAAGAAGTTGCAACAGTGATAGACTATCCGTTCGAGAGGATAAATCATCCGATGGAGAAAGTTAGCCAGAGTTAGCTGCTAAACCAGTAGCTAATTGCTTCGTTTGAGAGGATAATTCATCCGACGACGAAAGTTTGCCAGAGGTAGCTGCTAAGCCAGTAGCTAATTGCTTTGCCGGGACTTTGTCACGACGCTGTCGGCCTGAGAGCTAACGCAACAGAGCCGGAGGAACCTGCCAGCCTGACTAGACGACGGAGATCCGACAGAGCCGGACCGCGCTGCCGGGAGAGGGTCAGTGCCAGTGACAGTCATGAAACCGCTCACAGTGGCTTTGGACATATTACAAGGTGAAGATAACTGCTATTATGGCAGTCTCCTGCCAACACTGGAGATTCTGATGTCAAGGACACTGGCACTGCAAGATGGGCTCTCCCAGATGACAGCAGGCCTGCCTAATGCCATAGTACAGGTATGTATGTTTTAATAATCTTGAATTTGAAAGTCAAAAGCATTATTTTATGAATTTTTAATTTGTTTATTTTTTTTACAGGGACAGCACAAATTTAAAGTAATTGCATCAGAGTTAACTAACAGCTAATTATTAGGATGATAGAATAAATTAAAAGACCATTCATGTGGTCATCACATACATATAAAAAATCTAATAAGTGAATGTACACTACATGAAGCACCGTAAAATGTCAATTCATAATTATTTTTAAACTCTTTAAGTGAATCCACAGATGTCACAATCCCTCATTTACTCACATGGCAACTACAGCTGAGAAGCTAAATCTAATACTATGCACTGCAAATTATACTGTACACAGCCAAGCTCATCAAATCTTTCCATATCGCATTTGCAAGCCATCAAGAAACGATTTGAGCTGGTGCTGGACAGCAAAGATGCTCTCCTTGCTGCTGTCACACTAGGCCTCAGACACCCACCTCCAGCACAAGTAAGAATGACTTTTTTGACTTTGATGAGGAGGATCTAGCCCCCTACAACCATGAAACTGAAGTCATTGACTATCTGCAGTCGGGGTCAGAGATGGAGATCCTGCACCGTTTCCCCACAACAAAGACTTTATCACTGAAGTACAACACAGCCACACCCTCTAGTGCACCGGTTGAGAGGCTCTTTAGTCTTGGCAGCCTGGTACTGACTCCGAGGAGGAACAGGTTGTCTGACAAACGGTTTGAGAGACTCCTCCTGCTGAGGTATAACCATTTCTTTGATGAGAATGTCGAGTAGGATGAAGAAAAAATCTACTGTAAAGCTATAGTTCACATAATTACAAATTACATTTCATATGTAGTGTTAAGTTATTTTCCTTTGAAGTCTCATTCATTGTCTGATATTGTGATGAGAGCCATTGTCTTATTTTATTTAATCATATAATTTAAACAAACTTTGTTTGTACTGGGTGGTTGGAAGGACGACTTAAGTTATGTTGTAAAGAAATTCAGTTTGCTGATGCTTACGTCATGGAAGTATAAACAGACATTTACTGAGTGAATTAAGATTAGAGTGAAAGCTTTAATCCCAATTTTATTTTGAAACATTTTGCATACAGCAAGTCTTGTAGCCTTTTTTGGCAAATGTTCCTGTCATTTTTTCCAGCTTTGTTGCATTAAAGTGCATAAAAGAGATCTTGTGTATGTCCTCCTCATTAGAATACACATTTGTGCTGATCTGGGCACTGCAGTAATAAAGTTCTAACTATATGTTGTTCATTGGCAATCAAGTTAGGTGCAGCTCAGGTGATATTGCGGAGTAATCCAAAAGTAGTGTAACTAGTAATGTAACTAGTTACTTTCAGCAGCGAGTAACTAAGTAATGTAAGGGATTACTTTTTTTAAAAGTAACTAGTAATGTGTAATGGATTACTTTTTTTGAGTAACTACCCCAACACTGTTCAAATGAAAAGAAAAGGTTTTTTGGGAGGAAACCGGAGCACCCGGAGAAAAACCCGAACAAAACACAGAAGGACGTACAGCACATGAAGACAGCTGAAAACACGTTTGTTTTGTGAGAAAATTTATCAAGGTTCGGAGTGGTCGGCTGTACAAAATGAAACACACAGACACTCGCTTTTTGCTAGAATAATATATGTTTATATATATTCCCCACAGATAGCAAGCATTGCACATAGAAAACACACAATTGCTCTTTTGCTAGAATAATATATTTTTATATATATATTCCCCACAGATAGCAAACATGGCACATAGGAAACACACAATTGCTCTTTTGCTAGAATAATATGTGTCAAGCTTATTCCCCACAAAATATAGAGCAAACAGATCACTGACAGTTCATCAGGGCTAGGCCTTATAATCTCTTACCTTGACACAAAAGGACTGGAGAGCCGGACAGTCCGGTAGAGTGGCCAAAACCCGGCTGGGCGTCGTGCACAAAACCCGCAGCTGACTCTACTCAAACTTCCGGGGTCACCGTCTTTATAGTCTTTTAACAATATCCGAGCTCGGAAGGAGGGACGGGCCCCATCCGCTCCCCAGGAGCTCACACACTAAGTCTTGGCCTCTCGCCATGGAGCCCATTCACACGGGAGCTCAGTCCCGTGTGAACAGACCAGATAGGGGGCGCATCTCTCTCCCTCTAGTTACATTGTTGATAAACATATGCAGGTGCAGAACTGATACGAAAGAGTTGAATCAGGACATTCTCAGTACACAGAGTTTGCACCTCTGGCCTGAGGGCCTCCTGATTCAAAAAGGTGCATGATATAATATCCAGCAGTAATATAATTGATAATAGCATGATTGATATATAAAGAGTTGAATTCAGGGCATCTCGGGACACAAAAATATATTTTTCCCTTCATTCCACCTCTTGGCCCGAAATGTCCTAATTCAAAAACAAACATATAAAATAGTTGGAGTCAGGGCATTTCAGGACACAAAAATACATTTTTCCTTTCATTCCACCTCTTGGCCTGAAATGTCCTAGTTCAAAAACAAACATCCATCACCATGGTGATTATCAAACGTGATATCCTCTTCCTCAAACCCTGTACTCCCCGCGTACCATCTACACGCATTTTGAATATAGTGGCATGCAAAATTCAATAAATCTGGTCTATTGTCAAATTGTCTCTCATTGTGGTAGTAACTTTGATTTACCCAGTAAGTACACGACCAAAGGTTCCCAGGAACGTCTGGGTCAACTATGACAGTGTACTTCTCCGTTCCAAACCAATCTTCAGTTGTTCTTAGAGAGATCTTCATCTTAGGGCCGTATTATACAAAATCCTTTGGAAGGAACGTTTTACCCTTCTGATATAGACACAAGTAAATATATTACACATGGTAAGCACACACAATACAATAACCAATATTAACAGTGGAGGCGCCACATGTGTCTTAGCTGTTGCAGACATTCCTGAAAAGATATCCCACCAATGATGTGCACTGTTCTGCTCTATCATCTTAGCGGCATGTACCACCTTTCCACCGGTGATGAAGGTCGACACGAGGAGTCTGGACACGTTAGACCCATGGGACTTAAGAATTTGTTTTAGTTCCGTAGACTGATTCAGTGCGCACCTGAACCTGTCCAGGGAGATGGTCCAGGGTAAACTCAGCACCCTCCATTGGACCTCCGTCAGATGGTGTTCTGACGTGAAATTTGTAAGTCTAAAGGTCTGGTTGTTCCAGTGCCAAGTGTACACCTCCTTCAAACATCCAGAGAACGGTGTCTGCGGCAACCTTGGGTGAGCATGCATAGTAGCTAGACATAGAGTATGGGGTCCAGTCTGCCACAAAAGATCTTGAGGTTCTTCAACATACCATTCACATAGTGCCGTGTCTCTAGTAAAACATGGGTCATGATATCTATTCTTAGTCATACAGGCAACCCCCTTATCTGTTATATCACAAGCTTTCAAATCATAAGTGTCATTAGTTACTGGACTATACCAATCGCCTTGAGTTTTCAAAAACCAGTACCCATTATTGGCTATTATTGGCAAAACATAAAACTTACAGATTGGCACAACATCAGTCACATTCATCTGGACCCATTTAACTGTACAGGTAGTGCGATTACAGACAGTTTTTTCAGGATATATGCGGATCCAGAGAGCATCACTAACGTTAAACAGTTTCTTCCATTCATTAGCATTGGGTGATGTAATTACCCTGATGAACTGTTCCTGCTGCAATTTAGCATATACAGTTTGCAAACCACATCCAGTAGTACTGATAGCATGAGAAATGTTAACAAACACTTCACTAGACATCTCAGACATTTTAACATTCCATTTCAGCATGTCCCAGATTATACTGGCAGTCTCTTTTTGTGTTATTACAGAAGATGGCATCCACTGTCCGAGGGAATGGATGGCATTTGAGGTTGATTTCCCAGTATTCGATAACATGGTTCTGGTCACTTCTCCATCAATAGTGTTGGACACACCTAAAACGGTACCGGTTCCTCCAAGGAGGGTGTCATACCATGCGCGTCTCCGTCGTGTGTGATGGCATGATGGTATGACTGGCATTTTCACAGTCCATACAACACTTGTGTGTGTCAGAGCCTCAGCTGAATTCTGACAGGTGGTGATTATTTGGCTTCATGTTTGGTTGACCTCAGTCTGACTTATTTTTTATGATGCTCCAGGACCAAAAGTCTAACATTAAATGTTAGGCATTTATTGTTGCTCATTCTTTGAAAACTCAAAAGTTAATTTGAAATCTGAGGGTGTGGTCTGTCAAAACATAGAGACAATAAAGGTGTTGTCACTGAACCAGGAAATGTTAAAGTCAGAAGACGGTGTGATTTGTTTCTTGGCTGCAGGAACCGAATCTGGCAGTTTGAAAGGGTATCCGTTTAACTTTCAGGTGCAATATGCAGGATGATTGCACATCTTGGACTGCTTTCCGTTCTCTTCATCTCGTTTCAGTTGCAAAGAAAATACATTATCTAAGAGGTTAGGGAATGTTAAGCTGTATCGTGTAAAACTTTCTAAAGAAGACTTGATGATAAGTTATTTTCCTGAGATCAGATCTTTTTTTATAACCAGTTGCTCATATTTTGCTCATCATAAATGCAGAACCACGTGGGCAGGCATTTCCTCCTTGAAACACTGTTTATCCCTTCAGTTTCAAGGAAGCCCAACAGCCTTTATCTTTAATGGTTCTTGTCTTCGGGGCTTTTATGTTAAAGGTATCCTGGTAGCATTATCTCGTTTGCATACAGCAAATGGGCTGAACAATTTAAGTTTGAAATTATAAGGGCTGTTTAGGACTGTGTTGTGATTGTCACATTTCTATGAAGATTTAGGGATGAACTGAGGATGAATGTAAACCAGCACACTCCAATGGCCTCTCCATATGGCCAGCCCCAGCCTGGCTATGGTCAGCCCAGCTACGCTCCTCTGGATGGAGGGTACCCTGCTCCATACACACCCTACAACGGCCCTGCTTCAGCCTATCAGCCTGGGGCTCCACCACAAGGTAAACACAAGCTTCAAAACAAGTCCATGCAAATGAGATGTTTAGCCTGTCAGATAAGATACACTCAAAGCAGTCACAAAACTATGATCATGGAGCGTCTGACCTGCCTCCCACCATGTAATCATGTGTGTGTGTGGGGAAAACACACAACCTGTACTTACTAACCTAATATTCAGCTGGCCTTTCATTCTTTCGTTTAACTTCACACTAGAGCTGGGTGATATGGCTCTATTGAAAACAACAGCTTTACAGCAACATTGAGTGCATATTGATGTCAATATATATTCCCATTTACCTATCATACTGGTATTATAAGATATAAATGTTGATGTATCTTATAATAGTGGTATACCACCCAGCCCTACTTCACACATTACTCTACATCTTTGCATTTGCCCTCTTTCCCTCTTTTCTTCTATTTCAGGTTATTCTCCTTTCACAAGCTTTCCCTCTAAGGCTGTGTTTTGTGAGAAAATTTATCAAGGTTCGGAGTGGTCGGCTGTACAAAATGAAACACACAGACACTCGCTTTTTGCTAGAATAATATATGTTTATATATATTCCCCACAGATAGCAAGCATTGCACATAGAAAACACACAATTGCTCTTTTGCTAGAATAATATATTTTTATATATATATTCCCCACAGATAGCAAACATGGCACATAGGAAACACACAATTGCTCTTTTGCTAGAATAATATGTGTCAAGCTTATTCCCCACAAAATATAGAGCAAACAGATCACTGACAGTTCATCAGGGCTAGGCCTTATAATCTCTTACCTTGACACAAAAGGACTGGAGAGCCGGACAGTCCGGTAGAGTGGCCAAAAACCCGGCTGGGCGTCGTGCACAAAACCCGCAGCTGACTCTACTCAAACTTCCGGGGTCACCGTCTTTATAGTCTTTTAACAATATCCGAGCTCGGAAGGAGGGACGGGCCCCATCCGCTCCCCAGGAGCTCACACACTAAGTCTTGGCCTCTCGCCATGGAGCCCATTCACACGGGAGCTCAGTCCCGTGTGAACAGACCAGATAGGGGGCGCATCTCTCTCCCTCTAGTTACATTGTTGATAAACATATGCAGGTGCAGAACTGATACGAAAGAGTTGAATCAGGACATTCTCAGTACACAGAGTTTGCACCTCTGGCCTGAGGGCCTCCTGATTCAAAAAGGTGCATGATATAATATCCAGCAGTAATATAATTGATAATAGCATGATTGATATATAAAGAGTTGAATTCAGGGCATCTCGGGACACAAAAATATATTTTTCCCTTCAACGTTCCAAACACGTGTCCTCACTCCTGACATTGTTTCTTGTCAGTTTTGTGTCGGATTTTCTGAGGCGCTTCCAGACTGAAGGTTTCCTGTCTCTGGTCTGCTCTGGTCCTGTGGACTTGGTTGGTGCAGTCACGTGTTCCTAGACAACCGTGTCCTGGAGCTGAAGAAACCCGTCTGGTTCAGGGGAGCCTCTGATGGCCTCAGGTGGTTGGAGACACTTTTATGTTGGCGGAGACGTGATGGTGTTACGAACTTTTTGAAACACCTTAGTAAAGAGGGTTTCAACAGTCTTTTGGAGGCATCAGATACAGAAACTTCTTCTGGTTGTGGGATCTCTGTTGGAGCAACCAGTTCTGGGGGAACCACGTCCTCTGATGGTAGCGATTCTTGCGGTTCAGGGAGCTCCGGGATGATCTCAGGTTTGGAGACCTCTTCCGATGCAAAGATCTCGGTTTGGGTGGAGACCGTTTGCACAGCGACCTTCTCCAGCTGGGGGACTTCTTCTGCTGGGGGGGACTGTGGAGTAGCTCCCTCTGCAGTGACCTCCAGCTGCTGCTGATCCGTTGCTGAAGAAATCGCCATCTGGACAACAAGCTCTGCAACCTTTATCTCAAGTTTCCTTGTTGCCTCTTCTTGAGTTCTTAGTTTGATGGTCAGCTCAAGGTTGGAAGTAGTTTTCTCTTCTAGCTCCTCGTTCAGTCTTTCCATCACCTCATCAAAGGCTGACATGATCCCCTCTTCATAACTGGACCGGGCATCGCTCTCTGCTTCAAGCATGTTGGAGGACTCACGCAGATCCTCAATGGTGTCTTGGCACTGAGCTCTTTTTCACAGGCCAGTCTGAGGTTGCGTTCCTCCTCCAACATCCTTGTCACCTCTCTGAGCTTCAGCTCAGCCTCAATTCTCTTCTCCTTTTCCTCAGAGAGAGAGATGTTCTTTTCCTCCAGCTTGCTTTTCATCGTCACCAGTCGTTGTGTCAGGATATTGATCTGTTTCAAGGGGCCTTGACGCGGTTGTCCTGGACGAGATCCAGAGTCCTGGAACCTTAAGTCCTCCTGGACGTGGGGTTGTCCTGGACGAGATCCAGAGTCTCGGAGATTTATAGTCAAAGATTTATTTGCCCTGAGACATCTATGAACGTGGATATGGTGCTACTAATACTATTGCAAAATCATAGAGGCAGGTAAATTGGTAGACATTGGAGGAGGTAAAGGTACCTTGGTAAGATATTCATTTTTACCGTCTGCACTTTAACCGCCAGGGACAGAGGCAAACAGTTCAATTTCTGAATATCTTGTTTGATTGTTGACGACAGTGCTGAGAAGTTTTGTTCCTTCAGTGTGTGCATGGATCGTGTAACCATTACTCCAATGTGTTTTATGCCCACTGTAGCAGTCTTGAATGGTTTGAGGTGTGTTGGAGTTTCTACTGCCAGTTGATTTACAGACACTCACTTTCAGAGATGTTCAATCAATAACCAGAGAAAACACTGACAGAGTGAAAGAATAGGTTGAAGACTAGACAGGGGATTGCTCACATAGAAAAGTAGGTCATCGGCGTACAACGAGACCCTGTTCCACCACATGTCTCTGTATTCCTCTGAATCCCCCCTCTGATTTTAATGCTATGGTCGAACAACAGTGGGGAGAGGGGTAATCCTTGGCATGTACCTCGGGAAAGAGGGAAGGGGTCGGAGTGCTGTGTGTCTGCCTTGGGAGAGGAGTACAAAAGTTTGATCCAGGAAATAAAGCGGGTGCTGAACCCAAACTGCTGCAAGGAAAAGAAGAGGTAAAGCCGCTCCATCCTGTCAAAGGCCTTCTCAGCATCAAGCGACACGACCACCTCCGGATCTGTAGGGAAAGACGGAGAGTGAATAATGCAGAGAAGCCTCCTGACATTAGAAAAGGAGGCACCTTCCACTCATTAACCCTGTTGGATCTTCCGAGATGATTGAAGGCATGACGGGCTGATGAGTGAAATAGAGGCTCACATTAAAGTGGTTGGCAGAGAACCATGGCTGTATGAAAGATTAAACATCTCCAGAAGTAGAGGGGCTAGCTGATTAGAGAATCGTTTATATTCTAAGAGATTTTAAACATAGTTTGGACCAATAAAACCCAATTTTTAAGATCAGGAAAATACACAGCAAAAACAGATCTATCATTTGTTGGAAGAAAATGAGCTCTGAACCTGTGTTTTGAAGTTTTACAACTTCAATAAATACATCCACAAAATAATGGACATTTATGTTTGTCATTTATATTTGATCAAAAAAGATGTATTGTTTAGGAGAATCTGCTTCAAAAATATTTTGTGTAGGTAGATTTCCATTCCCATTAATGATAATAATGATAATGATAATTCACTAGATAACTGAACTGGCGCGTTCAGCGATGCACGAGGCTGCTATTAACAGGGGTGCACATAACATTTTTGGGTCTGGTACTCAGGGGAGCACCTGGAGATGTTACTTGGTGCTCATATATACATGATCCATTAACTTGTAGCAAAAACAACATTTATTCTTAATTAAAGATGAATGAACAAATAATGGTGTTATAGGATCAGTAACAAAACAAAACAAAAGAAACAAAAAATGCACAGGACACGCATGTTTGGCTTTGTGAAAAGCCAACAAAAGTATATTAGACATTGCTTGATGCTGTTCTTCATTAATTTTATCCAGCCACGTGTGGAGAGAGTCCTCTGATCCTGGCTGCTCCTCCTGTTATCATTTATTCATGTTAACCTGCTCTTTGTTTTTCTCCTGCTTGTCTAAAGGTGGATGACTGAAATTCTTTGTCCCTCTATAAAAGCCGCTGCTCTTATCAGCCAGATTAGGATGTTCGCTGCATATTTTGCACCACATCACAGGTTAGAGCCAACACACCTCCTGCAGCCACTTTTTCCGCTAATGCTTTTTTTTTTTTTTTTTTTTTTTTTGCGTCTCTGGTGGTTCAGTCTGGTGGAGTATTGAGCCCCGTTTGGGTCATAATTCAATGAATAAATGAGTCTATTATTATGAAATACAGGCGTTTATTATTGTGAAATACGTATTCATTATTATGAAATGTTTCCCGTTATTATGAAATACTTGTTTATTATATTTAAATATATGTGTATTATTATGAAATATTTCCCATTATTATGAAAAAAATGTCATTACTATGAAATATATTTTTATTATTATTTAATCTTAGTTTAATGCATAATAGTTTATTTCAGAATGTCTTTTTTTATCTAAGAACGAGCTTTTACATAATGGCTTCGTTTTTTAACATAAGAATGAGCTTTTATATAATAATGACATTTTGCCACTGGGCGGGACCAGTGGTTGACCTGCATGCTCATTGGCTGATCCTTCTCCATGCAGTTGGTGGGGGACTCACATTGAGCCTGTTGGCTACCTCTCGGAGTAAGTCAGAAAAGGATCTTTCTCCTGTCGCCATGCCGTCAAAATCAAGTTTTCCCTACATTTCACGCTATGTTTCTTAGTCGATGTCAACTTGACAGTGGCAAAATGTCATTATTATTTTAAAAGCTCATTCTTATGAAAAACGAAGCCATTATGTAAAAGCTCATTCTAAGATTAAAAAAAAAAAGACATTCTGAAATAAACTATTATGCATTAAACTAAGATTAAATAATAATAAAAATATATTTCATAATAATTACATTTTTTTCATAATAATGGGAAATATTTCATGATAATGGGAAATATTTCATAATAATGGGAAATATTTCATAATAATGGATACGTATTTCATAATAATAAACACCTGTATTTCATAATAATAGACTCATTTATTCATTGAATTATGACCCAAACGGGGCTCCATAGTGGAGTGACTGGAACTGTTGGTGCGCGAGAGCGCTTCAGTGCGTCCGATGTGCCGCGCAGCTTCAACTTCGACGAAGGATGCGCACTTGCGCACCAGTTATGTGCACCCCTGACTATTAACACGCGCACAAGCAAAAACAAAGGAAACATTAAATTAAATGTAAGTACGGTCCTCCTGAAAATACATTCTGCGCTTTTTCTGATTATCTGGTATCAGAACAACGTGAGATTGAACAACGTGAGACTGTTATATCTAACAACGTGAGAGGTTCAACAAACGCCTGCTTTGCTTCAGTCGCGATCAGAAACAGGAAACCCTGCATGCTGCGGACGCTTTGTTTGCAGCTGATCTGCAGCCGCTCCCTTATTTCCGGTGGTATTTAAAGTTTAAAATTCCTGTTTAAGAAACAACATAACAGCTCCATCCAAACTTTTCGGTGTTTCTCACGAATTTGTACATTTTTGCAAACGTTTTCAGGACGTTTCATCGTCAGCAGCGTGAACCTTTTATTAACTTGATGAACCCGTTTTCGGAGTTTAATTTCCACAATCGACCGTAAGTGTGCTTAATATTGACATGCATTTGTTTCCAAGTCTCATCAAACAGTTTTAGGCTTAAATTGTTAACCAGGATTGCAAATCATGTTACATTAATAAACTTTCAGCAGCGTCATAATTTAACTGCGTCACAGTTCTGATGCTAAGGTTTTTCATTGTGTCGACTTCTATGTTTTGAATAAACCAGCTGAAGTTAAAAACCATTCTTTGTAGATAAATAAAATTTTAAATCGTTTTAAATAAATAAAATGATAAAGTTGTAAAGGCGTCTTGAACACAGATTAACCCTGAGGTATTGTGCGCATTCACGCGCTTTTCCTTCTTAGTTTTCAGATCATTTTGGTTGTCTTAAATGTATGTGGTATGACTTTTGGCAAGATCGAGTATTTTTGTTGGATCTTATTTCCAGCTCAGTCCTTACAGGATGTCAAGAACAAGAGTTAACAAGAGTTAACACTCATACGGTAGAGCGCAAAAAAAAAAAAGTGTCATTGAAACCCATTTAATCTCCAATTTTTGATCTCACGTGCATCACGTGCGTAATACATGGATTATATTATACACTCTCAAAAAGTTTGGGATATTCGTCTTCCATGTGAAATGTATGGAAAATGTAAAAGTTAACAGTGATATTATATCATGAAAGTTGGGCATTTGATTAGAAGCATATGATGGTAATTTGTTCATCGCGAACTCCTTTTTTTAATTAAAAGTTATCAACAGTGGTGGGTAACCAGCAGATGTCTGCAGGGCTCTGATCATAATGAAGCGCTCATCATCATGGGATGCGACCAGATGTGTTTTTGTGACTCCTCCAGTGTCTCTGTGTCTGTTTCCACCAGCTGATGACACCTGTGACTCTAAACTCAGTGGAAACACCTGGTTTGAAGCCTCGCAGTGTCCTGGTACTTCTGATCCACTGTTAGGGGCCGTTCTGGTCTCATGATGAGAAAAATATTCAAATACAAATTGACATTGATCCAGAACAGTTTGAGGTCGACTCTTGGATCAGACATTTATCATGATTTTGTGGTTAATTACCTTATTACAAAAAACATGTTATGTAAAAAGTACTGGAACACGTGTGCATTCAGAAGTTTAGAGAATTAAATCCACCTGTAAAAGTTGTCGTGCGTTATTGGTGAATTTCTGAAATTTAACCCGAAAGTCAAATATCTCTAACTTTTTGTGAGTAGTCAGTCTGGGTGTTCATCTGGGTTTTTGCCTTCAAATTGATTATTTTGACTTTTCTCCACCAGATGGCGACATTTGCCCATAAACTGCAAATGCAATTTTTTTAATGCATTTAAAAGGAAAAATAACAACTTAATGAATATTTGTTGTGTCTGATTAAGACTGATGTTGGTTCAAAGATCAAACCTTAAAAAGAAATATTATCAATGCCATGTTTTTTTTATATCTACCTTATGACCAGTGCATTTATTGTGCTCAGTGAAATGAGAGGCAGCATCAGCCATGACACAAAGAACATTAATGTTTGAGAATCAGTGTCACGTTTTGTTTCTCACAGATCACAGAAGACCCAAAACGCAGACAATTCTCCTTCTTACATTTTCATGGCACTGTATATAAAAAATAAAATGAAATGGATGAATGGCTGAGTCCCAGCATGCTTCTGCTCTGAAGGGTCCTGAAAGGATCCACCGTGGTTCCTGCCTCCTTCTCTCTGAAATCCACTATCCTAGTTGAAATTCTGAGGTTCTGAGGTTCCTACAGATGAGACACACGAGGACGTAAAGTCATGTAAAATATTATTAGACCACCATTTTTTCTTCACTTTCTTGTTCATTTTAATACCTGGTACCACTAAACGTCATCATGTGACTAAAACAGACAGAAAAGAAAACACTGAATGCATAAAAGCAGTGTTTTTGGCAGTACAACGCCATAGCTATTGATGTAAAAACTTAAGTGATTTAGGTTATAATCAAGAAAACCATGGAAAATGGTAAGATATCAGCTCTTAAATAAAACTCTTATGAGCAATCTTTGTGGTTATCGTTATGTTTGTCCAAACAAATGTACCTTTAGTTGTACCAGGCATTAAAATGAACAAGAAACTGAAGAAAACAAGGGTGGTCTAATAATTTTTTCCATGACTGTAGAACCTTGTGGAAGTGAACACTAACTATAAATCATTTATACCAGAATTAAACTTTAAAGTAACACGACATAAACAGAACATTAAATCGTGGTTCCTGTCCTCACGTAATCAGAGCTCCTACAGATTAATGTAGTTTTTTAATCTTTCTTTTTGCTTCCAGATGTTGACTTTAGTGCTTTGGATGATAAAACTCCATTCATCCCAAACCCCAGGGAGATGACACCTTCAGCTCAAGAAAACCTTCAACGTTCCCGACAAAATGACTTCAGGAGGAAAACATTTGATGGCTGCGTGTCTGCTGGTAAAAATTAAAAAAAAAGAAGAAGCTGTTTTCACAACAAACACCTGAACATGTCATAGCAGGACACTCAGGCGTGTTTTCCATGACTTAAAAGACTTTTTTCTGTCCCTCGTATTTATTGTCTCATTTCCAAACACTTGAAGGTAAATGAACCATCAGTAACGTTATTTAACTCTGGGGTGTCCTGCTCTGATCCGGGTGGTTTCTGTTACATATTTTCCATCCTTTGTCTGAGCAACAACAGTAATAGAAGCAGCAGTAATATCTATTCTCCTTCACAGAGTGTTGTAACGAGAGTCTTCATGGTTCAGACCCTCACATGTCATCTTACAGAGTATCGGGTCGGGACCAGGTGCTGTTCACTGTGTCGTCCTGGTGAGATCAACCTGGATGTTAACGTGCTTGTTTCAGGTGAAAACTGTTGTGAACGACCCACAACTGGGTGGAGATTTTCCAGCGGAACAATATCGTGTCCCACTCAAAGACAATCTGTCCAGCATTCATTCATTCATTCATTCATGCACGTTTTCCTCTGGTGCTGGTAATAAGAATGAGAGCAGGAACATCTGGAACCACTGGTGTTAGAGGATGATCATCCAGATGTTGCATTCTGAGAAAACACAAGTCACATACAGTCATGGAAAAAATTATTAGACCACCCTTGTTTTCTTCAGTTTCTTGTTCATTTTAATGCCTGGTACAACTAAAGGTACATTTGTTTGGACAAACATAACGATAACCACAAAGATTGCTCATAAGAGTTTTATTTAAGAGCTGATATCTTACCATTTTCCATGGTTTTCTTGATTATAACCTAAATCACTTAAGTTTTTACATCAATAGCTATGGCGTTGTACTGCCAAAAACACTGCTTTTATGCATTCAGTGTTTTCTTTTCTGTCTGTTTTAGTCACATGATGACGTTTAGTGGTACCAGGTATTAAAATGAACAAGAAAGTGAAGAAAAAATGGTGGTCTAATAATTTTTTCCATGACTGTATATGAAACATTTTCCTTTTTTTTACTTTAACCACTAAACCCTCTGACTATAAAGAGTACCTAAATGAAATAGACATACTTAATAACATATATTGTGTGTTTAAAATCACGCTGTATTTGCAGTTCTACAAATAATTCCTCTTCAAATATGCAGTATAATTGACAAAAATCCCTTTAATTCAAATTAGACTGCAGTTCAAAGATGCTTGTAGATGAGTGCAGCAGAGTAGTAAATCAAATCAAATCAAACTTTATTTATATAGCACTTTTCATACATTAAAAATGCAACACAAAGTGCTTCACAAAATAAAACAAAACAGGATCACAACAGATAATAAAAACCCGTCCCTCTTTCCCACACACACACATAGACCCACACACATGCACACTCACAGCACAAAGTAAAAATAGTTCAGTAACATGGCCTGACACTGAGGATCCAGGTAAGGAAATACCACCTCTGGGAGGCCATCCACACTGAGAGGTGCCACAGTCCGCAGCCACAGGGGGCGCCATCACAGAGACCACCTCAACCCAGGTAGACCAGGGTAGACTCTACACATTATACAGGACACCCCCCCCCCACCCACCCCCAGTCCTCAAGACCCGAGGGATCTCCAAGACCACGCCCCCGCGGGCAGACCAGACCCAACTTCCAGTGTGGAGGGGCCCCACGAGGAAACACTGGAGCTAAAAACTAAAAGATTAAAAGACAGTAAAAAAAAAAAAAAAAGGGTAAAAACAGACAATAGGTTAAAAAAAATAATAAAATGTGAACATTTTAAAGTTTAGAATTTAAAAATAAAATGTCAAAATCTAATGATAATAAAATGCACAAAGACTTAAAAGAAATTTAAGACTTCAATTAAAGGTGGAGTAGGTGTTGTTTGAAAAACGGTTCCAGCAATCCAACTCAAGTGAGATTTTGAAAATATACACTCCCTCCCTCCTCCCAAAGGCTCCGCCTCCTCCTCTTCAGCTCACCCCTTGAAACCACACCTTCACACGATTCACGACTACATGAACCACAGGGAGGGAGGGAGGGGTGGGTGGGAGTGCATTGATATTTGATGGACGTATTAGGCAGCCAATCAAAATAGTGATGATCACTATTTTGATTGGTCAGAGTTTTTCTCTGATTATACCTTCTAGACTGGACCAAAATGTTTCGTTTTTTTTGCAAACATTTATTTCAGTGGGTGCAATGGGAATGTGAAAAGGTCTTCAGGCAATATTGTAAAAAGTGTTGCAAAAAAACAACACCTACCCCACCTTTAAATCGTTAAAATCAATTAGATTAATAACAGTAGAATCAAAGAACTAAGAGTAAAAGAAATCACGTAAAAGCAGGTTAAAAAGGTGAGTCTTGAGCCTCCTTTGGTCCTGATGTCCTCTGGCAGGCTGTACCTTAAAATCGATCCTGAAACACACGGGGAGCCAATGCAGTGATTTTAGAACCGGTGTAATGTGTTACCGCCCTCTGGTCTTCGTCAGCACACGAGCTGCTGAGTTCTGGAGTAGTTGGAGACTAGAAATGGTCTTTCTGGGAAGACTGGAGAGCAGGGCATTACAGTAATAAATATACTTTTATTTATTTGTTTCTTTCTTTTTTTCCCCTCTGCTTGATCTGTAAAAAAGTTATTTTTGATAAATGTTTTAGAATCTTCAGCTTTTTTTTAAATTTTGTAACTCAACTGTAGTTTGTTTTGTTTTTTTGAATAAAACATCCAAACGAACATCCTCCAAGAGAACTGGTTCCATTTTTTTATTTATTTATTTATTTATTTATTTTTTTGCCACCAGTTGCAGGAGACGTCAGTCTTTGCGAACACGCAGGAACACACCTCATCTTCAAGATTACTCGCTCAATTTCAATCTTCAATCTGAAATCTTGGAATAAAACTGTTTCTCTGCATCTGAACAGGAAGTCGAGTTGAAGCGAACTGCTCAGAGTTTAGAGGGACGTCATGTGTGCGCTGCAGCGCTGGAACTTACATGGACAGACATAACGGACAGAAACACTGCAGTCCCTGTTCTACCTGTGACCCAGGTGGATATTTTAATCTCTTTTCTTCTGTCAGAATATGTTTGTGTTTTACAGACAAATATTTCATATGAACTCTGTGATAGGATAACACGTGATTCTGCATTTTACAAAGACGTTTTCATCATTAAGCTGTTAAAAAACATCATGTTGGTCTTTAGCAGAATAAGGAGTTACAAGTATTTCATCTTTACTGTAAACGTGTGAACAGGTTCTGGTCTGAAAGTGAGGTGGCCATGTGGGCGAACGTCAGATGCGTTTTGTGAACCCGCTCAGGGGTTCTTCTGCGTCAACTCTACGTTACACGGCTGTGCACGAGCTCAGAAACACAGGAGCTGTGGACCAGGACAGTTCATCAGGGACAAAGGTTGGTTTCCCTGCCTGCGATCTGCTCAGCATTAAAGTTCATGTGCAGAAGTTTCAGTTTCATTTCCAGCTGTTGCCCCAGTGCTGAGTGCTGGATGGTGTTACACAAGAACGAGAGCGACCGATCACAACTGCTGGCGTCTTCAGCAGCTGGACTCTTGTTCCTTTACAGGAAGCTGCACATATAATTTAATTATAATGTTTTCTTCTTTTATCACCTACAGCAGCCATTCCTAAACTCCAGAATACCATGACCCAGTTTTAAATGTGAAACATCTCCGCGGCCCACCCAAACCTTTAATCACAACTATGATTATCATACAGGACTAGAAGCTATGTTCCAATATTAATGTAAAGGGTCAAAAATTAGGGTGACACTTGTCACATTAAGTTAAGATGACAGTAGAATAACACTTAACTGGTTTGTTTTATTACTTCTTAATGGTTTTTTAATTATGTCATGAATATCTTACTGTAATTAAAAACATATTTTAAAAAGACCAAGGATTTAAACATATTTGTTTAATTTTAATGACCTCTAATGGCCCATCTGCAGTACCACAACTGCCCACCGGGGGGCCGCGGCCCACCCTTTGGGAATCACCTCTTTAGAGGAAGCTGCAAATATACTTTAATTATAATTAGGGCTGGGCAACGATTAAAATTTTCAATCGCGATTAATCGCATTATTTCCTTGATTAATCACGATTAATCGCATTGTATACGCAAAATCAAATAATGAATTTAAAAGTAGTGTAAAATGCACTTTTATTTAAATGTTCTGCTGCCATATGAACTAAAGTGTCATAACATTTGTTATTCAAACACTTTTAACATCAGCACTCGCCAGTAACACATATTTAGTGTAAATCTCATTTTAAAAAAATGTAAAATGAAATAAAACTTATTGCCACTGCCAGGGCATTAATGTCATCCTGTTTTTATAAAAAATTAAAAAAAAGTTTACAAACAAAATCCAACAAAATGATTGTGGCTCAACACAATCAGAACATTAAAACAGGTAATTTCTGAGGTAACAGCAGAAACTTTTAACGGGGAGTTCAACTTGTCAGTTGTTACAAATAACCTTGTTTCTGTTGAATCCTCCTTCTGGAGAACTTTAAAATTAAAATGTCCATGTTAAAGTTCAGTAACTTTAACAGTAACTTATAAAAAAAAAAAAAAAAGACATTTTATTATGTTTTTCATTTTTTAATCTAACACAAAAAATGAAAAAAAATGCCTGTTTTTTTTTCATATTTCAATTTTACACTTGGATCAAAAATACGAAATTAAAAAACGGAACACAGAACTGAATTTGTTTTATAATTGAGGACTGGACTTTCTGTTGTCATTACACATCTGTGCCACTAGATGGAGCCGCACTGCAGTAACCAGCTAGAGAACAGCAGGACAGTGAACACATGGAGCAGATCTGATGGAACATGGAGGAATGACGCTAAAGTTTTGTTGCAGTCCAGAATTTTTTTTTTAGACAGAATTGTTAATATTTCTACCTAAGTTGCTAGCCAAACCATGAAGTTCACAAATTTTTACCGTTCTCCATGTCTATTTTAGCTTTTCCTTATGTTTACTGTTTTCCAGTTCCGCAGCAGCCAGTAACAGACTTTTCAAAACAAAAGCATGTGAGCAACATGCGTTAACGCGTGATAAAATAAATGTCAGAGTTAATAAATTAATGAGTTAACGCGATAATAATGCGTTAACTTGCCCAGCCCTAATTATAATGTTTTCTTCTTTTATCATCTCGAACTTAATGTTATTGGGAGATGTTGTTGATGTCTGAAGAACATCTCGGCAGCTGATTAATTAAACTCTATGAGTTTAAATAAACTCTCTAGGTTTAATGAATGGAGGAGGAGCTGGTCTGACAGGGACCCAGAACAGTCCACGTCTTTGCCCCGGCCTAAACACCTCCAAGTGCTTCTGCTGTCCAGGCGTCAGACTGTCATCAAACAAACTCGTCGCAGTTAACACTGCGGTCCGTTAGTTCTTGAAGCGAGCAGAACCAGTTCTGGTCTGTGTTTGTGCAGGAACAGAGTCCACAGACACTCGGTGCTCCGACTGCAGTCGTGGAAGCTTCTCAGACGGGACGCTGACGTCCTGTCGGCCTCACACACAGTCAGTGATCCGTCGTTACAGGATCAAACGTGTTTAAATCCCCTGAACTGCTGTGGTCAAACATTTTCATGTCACTCCAGGTGTGAAACAAAGAAACTCCAGCTGATAAAAGCGGGAACAGCTTCAACTGATGCAGAGTGTGGAGAAGAGAGTTTCAGCGTGATGGGAACTGTGTTTGGAAGTTTGATTTTATTCTTGGTGATTGTCACGTTGGGATCTTCTTATGTGCTCACGAGGAAGGACAAGCTCAGAAACTGGGTGAGGAAACTAGATTCTTTCTTTATTTTGTTCCGTGTTTCATGAGTCTTAATAGTGATTGAGGATTGTTTTTTGTTAAATACTTTTCTCATTTTCTCGTTCTGTATCCCAATTTTGAATGATACATTTTTCCTTTTTTAAAAAAAAAATATTTTGCCATAAAGGTCAATCAGATGGAGAGATGCTGACTCAGAGGTCACAGATGACACCAGCACGTTTGGAAGGAGATGAACAGGAAGGACGGTCCTGCTGACTGAGCTGCACAGACACATACTGGTCCTGATGGGAGGTGAAACTGGGCCGGTGACAGGGAAGGGATGGGAGGACCGGGTGGTGTCATCGGTCCAGACAGAACATTTCACTGGGGGTCACTGGACCGGTGGACATGTTTCGTTGAGCCGACAGTTAACGCTGCGTTGTCGTGAACTCAGCTGACTCACAGTCGCCTGGTTCCCCGTTGAACCAAAACTGCACTCTGATCTCAGCAGGATAAATTCCCATGAATCCCTGCTGACTGACAGTGAAACCAGAACCAAACCTCCGTGGAAGACTGAACTTTTGTTGTCTTTGGGAGGAGCAGCTGCTGTCATCAGACCAAAAACAGTCCTGCAGGCCTGAATCCATTTTCTTCACAGCTGAAATTCTGTTGAGTTGGTGGCTGTTTACTGAATTTATTTTTTTTTACTTTGTTTAAATATGTAGCATCTGTGGTGTCCTCAAATGTGAGGTTTCACCAACACCACAGACACGTGGAGGTTTAGAGATATCCAGTGTTCGTGTTATGAACCTGCAGTTCTGTGTATCCTGGATATATTAAGCACGTTTTTCACTTAAATATATGAAGTGTGTGTTTGTGTGTGTATGAATTGCTGATCCACAACCATTCAGGATCACATGACTTTTTTTTTTCTCCCACATGAAATGGAAAAGCCTGGATATGTTTAACTTCTTTAAGATTCTCAGAATAATCGTAGGTGGAGCTATAGAAGGTCTTTATGGAAAACGGTTTTAGGAACCTGTTTTGATGGAAAGTGTTGGAGCCTTTTGTTTGTTGCTTCACCTGAGTTTGGTTTGTATAATCACATCCCAGTAGGGGGCAGTAGAGAGGCTGCACCAGGTGGATTTAATGGCAGTCACAGGTGACACAGTTTTTACCGCTTTTGTAAGTAAAGGAACCGTGTTATATTTGTATCATCGTCAGCCTGGAAAATAAATGGGAACCTCGGCCAACAAGGACAGACCTTTTAGACTTTTTTGGACCTATTTTAGAAGCACGGTGGATCAGAGGATTGATCCTCGGTGGTGAGTCGGTGGACAGCAGTTCCTTTTCTCCATCAAGCAGGGAGTTTCATTCCCCTACACACTTCTGACATTAGTCCAGTCCACTCGCTTTTTATGAAAATTAGCATCCAGATGAACGGATAAAAATGTCAAAAGGCTTAATATCTGCTATCAGAACAGCATCAACTGAAATAAAAGATCATATTATTTATTATATACATGTGTGGTTGTAAGTTTGAGTTCTTTCTTTTTGCTGCTGCTGTTGGTTTTCTCAAATGAAACTGTTAGGAACAGGAAAGGAAAACAAAATTATGTTTCACTCAAAGTAAATCTATCATGCAGTTACAAATCATATTTATTTTATATTTATTTTTTTCCATGTACATGTTTTTTGACCAGAAGATGGACTCAGCGTGGAGGATGTTCATTCATCTGCTTTGTTTTATAGAAAATAAAATCACAAATACAACACAAAACACTGAATCATCTTGTTTTGTCAAACATATTAAAATAATGTAATTATTGGTATTTTTTAATTTAACCCTTTGATGCACATTTAAAAAGTTATGTAAAGATCCTTCACACAAATGAGCACAAATAAATGTCCTAATCATTTACATCAAATATTGATGGACTTTCAACATTTTTAACCCTTAAATTGCCAAGTTTTTGAATTTCATGCAAAGTGGATTTACAGTTTGATTTTTACAACCTGGTGTATGTGAAAGATTAGCAGCAACAATTCCTGAAATACGTTTTTTTTCCCTCGATATCAAACACTCACGTTACTTCACACAAACCTGAAAACTGTTCAAACCACTGTTTTTGATCCTGCTCTGATAAAAAGTATTAAACAGGCATCTTCTCATGTCTCCTCTTCATTTGAGGCGTTACGTTTGTGCTCTGATGGATTTCCTTCCCCATGATGTCATTTTTACCATATTTGGTGGATCCAGAAAATACCTGTTTTTCCCAAAAGGGGACACTTTGACTGTATTCAAACAAGCTGCACAATATTCTAGATTACTGTGATTTTCAACTTTCTTTTAATTTTATTTTTAATTTTTCTCTGGTTTATCTTTGAATTTAACTCCACCTTCGACCCCTAAATGACATCAGACATGTGATCTCCTGAACCCACTGGACTGTCGTTTCTTTTTGATAAATGATCCTTGACTGCTGTTATTTTTTTAATTTTGAATGACATTCAGGTGAACAGTGATTCTGGGAATCTGACTGTTCTGGTGTTATTAGATTTCAGTGCAGCATTTGTTACCGGGGTACTATAAAATTCATAATGACTGTAAAGTGAAAGCTTGTTTTTTTTTAAACTTGAATAAATAGTTCACAAGAACATTATATAATGTGCACATGACATCAGAAGTATTTTTTATATATAATTAAGAACATTCTTCTTTCAGTCTGATTAAAGCATAATTAAAGGACGTTCCCCATAAATGTCCAACCACCACAAAAGCTGTCAACAACATGAGGTTTAAATTACAGTTTAGATTAAATTTAAATCCTCTTTGAGTCAGGGGTGTTTAGTCTTTGCTTATTGGTAATGTATTGTTTCAATAAATACTTTATAACTAAAAATAAAACAAAAAAAACAAGTATTAAATTTGTTGTGTTGTGGCAAAAATAATATATGTCTATATATTTATTCTTAACCAGCTAGTGACTACAATATCTACGTAAAACTGAGGATAGAACATCAAGTTGAGGGACAAGTTTGAGGGCTGTATCGCCTCAATATTGAGATTCTACGGTACCACCCCTGGAAGTAAGGGCTGGTAAGGGTAAGGCAAGACAGTGTAAGTATTTATCATTAATAAGATATATATAGATATATATATATATATCTATATAGATATATATATATATACACAGTCGTCGTTGTCTTGACAGACTGGACGTAGCTTTGGCATAAGGCTGCTCCCCACAGTCTGAAGACGTAACTGCACTCCAGGGCTGTCCCACTTATAAATACTTTGGAGGGCCAAGATTGAGGGTTAAGAGGGGAATTGGAATTGGCCCTAAGACTTAAAAACAAATCAGTGATTAGAGTCCAGTGAATTTAAATATCTGTTGCATACATGTACATGTCAGCAGATCAGTGAAGAAAGACCCAGAGCACTCACAGCTGTTTTAACAGGACAGAAGACACCAGACAGAATCTACGAGGCAGAAACAACCTGGTAGCAGCTGCAGGACACTGAAGCATCAGACACTATATGTTTTCTAGAAGCAGGAACTAGAAGTCCACATGAAATGGTTAGAAAATACCAAGGTAACTATGGAATAACATTTCATTTCCATCACGTTATTGGTGGAATTTCTTAAGTTGATCAAATATTAAAGAATACATCAGGTTATGGTTAGGGTTGGGTTTTCTTCTTTGTGTTCTTAGTTTGGTCTGCTTCTCTTGAGTTTCCTGCTTTACTTTGAATGTCTGTCTTTCTCCCGTTGAGACTGTTTTAATTCTCCTTGCTCGTCTCCCTGATCGTTTGCGTCTGTATCTCGTTCATCCCTGAGTTTATTCAAGTCTGGTCTTTCCCTTCTTGCTTTGCTCCTGGTGGTTCCTCGTGTTCCTGCTGTTCTTCTACCTTCTGGATCCCTCGGTTCAGTTTAGATTTTTTTTTAAAAATAAAAGACTTCTGCTGTAATCTCCAGTCCCCTGAACTCCTGCATTTGGCTCCTAACCCTAAATCCTAACACCAGGCATGAATATGCAACATTTTTTTGTGTGTTTTTGAAGAAAAGCTTGAGAGCCTCTGGCACCACTGTTGGTCTGAGGACACGGAGGATCCACAATATTGTCTTTGATTTTAAAATATTACAAATTCAAAAGGCAGGATTCATACTGAACATACATCCTGCAAAAAATTCATTCCAGGCATCCATGTAGGGACATATTAAATCAGAATGGAATGTTTGTTTTACATTAATTTAGAAAACTATAAAATCTTTAGAAGTTTAAATATTTTTTTCTGAATCTAGAGCTCGGCTGTGACACCTGCTCCAGATGTTACCAAGATGGCAACAGGGGAGGTCCAACCCTGGAGATGCAGCATGTATTCATACTGGCGGCCTGAACTTTATACTCTTATGTTGGTTATCCTTTATAATTCATTTATTAGTTATTATATATTTATTTACGTGTGAAATATAAATATCCGTTTGTTTGTTTTTTTGTTGGTTTTCCCAGTATAATAGAACTAGATTTTTATTTCTTTTTATTGTAAAGAAGTTGTGAAACACTTCCTGGGAGATAATATTGCGATTATATTGTTCTATTTGAGTCATAATATGATCCATGAGAAATACCTATATTTATTTACATGTATTTCAGTGTACACACGTGTCTTTTCCAGATAATCATCCCTGCTGGTTAAATTTACATTTTCTTTTTAGTGGGGTGCCACAGAGATAGTTGATGAGGGACCTTTAAATAATTATGTATTCCACATCCTCTCAGACTTTCTCCAACAGCGCTAATCGTTGCTCGGCAATTTTAATACAATAATGTAATAACAGGAAAAGAGATGATGCAGACTCAGATTATCACGTCATGGTGAGTGCGCTTTATATCTTCATCTTCATAACCAAAAGAGCAAAAGTAGGTGGAATAAAGCGTCATCGTCAGTTCTCATTGTTATTGTTTCAGTTTTACTTTTTTTGGGATTAAACCCTCTTTTTTTCCCACGTGACTGTTCAGAGGGAAGCTTCACTGTTTCTCCTCCGTCATCGATGTTTCTTCCTCTACAGCTCAACCTGATCTGTCTGCGCTGCACTTTCACTCTGAGGACGTTTCCAGAGCTTTTTTCCCTACGCAACTTGGAGAAATCAGGATGTGAGTCGGACGTTTGTTTCACATGATCGACGGTAAGCGCGCTGAATTTATATATTTAAATGTCATCAACAAACATCGAGGAATTACTGCAGACGAAATGTTAACGTCATGTCTCTCCTATTTACTCCTAAACTCAGCAGAAGACGTGAGTCCGCTTCAGTTTAACATCCAGAAACGTATCTTTTAGTCAACTCAACAACCCTTCAGGTGTTAAATTACCTCCCAACAGCTACTTAACCGCAATGTAATCCAGAAAGACAGTGATGACGCTCCTACACCTGATCACGCGGTCACGTGACTAATATGGTACAATTCTGGGGCTGGTGAACCGTGGTCACGACATCCTGCATATCATAATGATTTTAATGAAAGTCTGGAAAGGTAGGCCAGTGGTTTAAACAGGCGGCACACATCCACTAAAGTGTCACAGGTTTGAGTCCCCACCTGTGACTGTTTGCTGCGTGTCTTCTCTGGTCTCTTTCTGCCTCACTTTACTGTCTCTCTGTGAATTAAGGCCACTGGAGCCACAAAAGCTGTAAAAAGAGAAATGCATCAGAAATGATGGACTCATTTGGGCTGAGGATGCAGCCGCCTACAGCATCAGATACGTTACCTAGGCAACAGCTCATCTGCCTTACTTGTCTCCAGGTAAATACATTTATTTTTATTACCCTACTTAAGCTGTTGCTGGTAACGGACTCTGTGATCTCAGCCTAGTTTAGTTCCCCAGAGTTTCTCTCTGTCTCCTCCCCTTTATACAGCTGAAATGGGTTTAATTTGATCTAATCTGATCTAATGATGCACATCTCATATGACACGTCCTTTTATTGACCGAAGAGGCTGCACAGGTCTGCATTGGTGTCTGGAAAGCATGTTGAGGATAATCAATTTGGCAGAGTTACATAGTCTACATGCATGATCTTATCCTTTCATGCACACACAAATATCACAAATATCATTCAACTAATACTATGTTTCACCCAAAATACCTTGGGTTATTTAATTGTATTTGCTATTTATTTATATACTAATGTTAGTGTTCTTCACAGCAGCTTCACTGTTTCTTGTGAATGTTTTGGTTATAAGTCAGTGTATAATTGTTATATTTATAAGCTATTCATTTAAGATATACATTTTTGTGCAGATTAGGTGTAGTTTGAGTTACTATAATAATTATTTTATCATATTTTGTAGACTTCAAATGCAGCAAAGAATAAGGCAGCCTACAAAATAGTCCAGGAAATTCTATCTAGCTCCAGTGATGATGAGTGTAGTGACAACAGTGATGATGACTGGCTGCCAGAGAAAAAGTGAGGATGATTGATGTAGGGCAGGATGCAGAGAATGCTCAGTATGATCAGGGAGCTGTGGAAGATGGGCACATGGCACCTGACCATACTCAAGCCCCAAAAAATATCTGGAAAGTCCAAGACAATGACTTTGACAAAGCTTCTGTGGCTCATGCACTGATAAATAGCGGCACCCTCCAGCAAAGCAAAAGAGGAAGACCGAGTGGGAACCCACAACCCGTGAAGTGGAGAGCAGTCATCAGAGTGGCCCGTGAGGTCAGGTTCAGTACGGGATATCACTGGCCCCAACTCACCGTGATTAAAAATGCAAACAGATGCCACGATGCTGCATGCAGACGGAAGACCAAATACATCTGCATGCAATGCTGTGTGCCACTGTGCTCTGGATGTTTTGTGAACTTATATACAGCCTTAGCGTGATGAACATGGAAGTGTTCAGAGATGCAGAGACTAAAATATTGGTCTGTGTTTTCTTCCAACATGCCAATATAAGGGCTTGGTAATACTTTCCTGCATCCTTATAGAACTGTGGAAGCTCACAAGTAATGTTTCTCCTGTTGGGATGGTTTACACACAGGTGTAACATTCATGGCTAATTGGCTATGCGTGTCATTGGTTTTCTTATTCAGGCCTAAACATTGTGCCTATACAGTTTTGAAATTTCCCAAAAATTGATGAAATTATTTTAAAAGCGTAAAAAGAAACAAGGGTTTGTATATTTACAATAGTTAATTCATTTCTACAGTAAGTTCAGAATGTTTTACATTGAGTGTTGAGGCGTAATATTAAACTGTATTTTGGGGGCTTATTGTATAAGGTTGGTTCAGAAGTCCATGACTAATGCTTTAGATTCTGGTCTGTTAAAGGCCACGGTTTCTGTTATCGTTCTGGCTCCATCAAGTCTGCTAAGTTTGACACGTAGGCGTCTAGAGAACTTATTCCAAGGTCCTGATGTTTTCATGTGATGTTTAAAGACGGCTGTTTCCTACTGGCAATTTGTCATTTTCAATCATCCCACATTCTGTGATGTGAGTTTAATGACCTCTCGATTTTGTATACAAACTGGAGAATAAACCCACTTTGCACCTCCGTCGTGGTCAGCGCATTGTTTAACGGCCGATTGACTGCCTCACTAGAACAAATTATAGTGTATATACTTATAAATAAGATCTACCCAAATTTAACTTTAAATTTAAACTTTATGAAAAAGTCATATTTTTGGAGAAAAAAAAGTTGGACGTTTTTTTTTCATGTCCTGAGAAGAATTATATATAATATATATATATATATATATATATATATATATATATATATATATATATATATATATATATATATATATATATATGGCCAGAACTGAGTTGCAATCTCTTTATTCTATCAGTTTGCATCAGATAGATGCCCAAAACAACACTCATACATGTTACTTATCACATTCCAAGGACACGGCATGGACGGTGGTTGGCCTGTCCACATCACTGATAACTGGCCACTAACATTCGCTCTTGTATGACTCCAACCTCTACGGGGCCGGCTCAGGCCAAGAAGACAAAATGGTTACTGTTTTCAAGAATCTTGGCTCAGTCTGAGTGAGCGTCTACCAGATCTGTCATTCTGATCCCAGCGCTGCCTTTCTTTGCCTGTGACCATAATCAATGCTTTGTTTCTGAACAGATTTCTCTGGTCTATTCTTGGTCTTCCAGCAAACAGTCAGACAGCTGAAATGTGAGTAATGTAGAAGTTTGATCTCACACTCCACAGACTTTATTTATGGGGTTCCATTTGTAACAAAGAATATTCTCACGTGAACTTATTTTTGAATTGAAATTGAATTTCACGTGTCGGCTGTAATATATCCTTCACTGTAAACTGATGTGTGACATTATTCAAATAACCTTTTCATTTCAGCTGCACAGTGGACTGGACTGTGGCGATACAACCTCTGATGTCATCTCCTCTACAATCAGCGACTTTCATTATCAAAGGAGTCTTCACAGGAAAAACAACTCTTGCTCGTTGGGGTATGTCTTACTTCACGCTTTCTGTATTCCCTGTTTTTTGTTCTATTTGCTCCCATGTTTGTGAGCTGGACATCCAGTTGTTAAACTTATTTCAAAACTACAATCTGAGATCTGGGGGCTCTGACTCAGTTGGAAGCTGTAAAACAATCACACTGACACCGATACATGTATGGATTATTTTTTTAGTTGTGACCAGCTTCAAATCAGACCATGCCAGGCCTGGACTGATAATCTGGCAGACTATTTCCAGCTGGGATGACTCACCTTGAGGCTGATTGTTTTATTTATTATTTGTTAGTTTATTTGTAACAGCAGTAACATCAGTATACAGCAGGCTGACGCATTCTCACCTCATTCCGTGTTAGACCCGCCCCCACCTGCAGCTTTGGCCTTATAAACACTGCTGGGAAGCTTAAAAAAGTGGATGGTGTTAGATCCCCCAGGTGACGGTTTCAGTCTCTGACCAGCAGTCTGTCACTGGGACCAGCTCGCCATCCTTCGGGTCCAAAGTTGAGGACTCGGGGGGTTCACCTCGCTAGGATTCCTCAACTTTGTTTAAGCTGGTGTCGGGGAAGATTCGCCTAGTTCTCACTGCATCAATCCATCCAAATGTCTACCCTGCCTACTCTGATAACTACCCTAAAGGAATAGCCTGGCTTTAGGTACTGTTATCAGCCACATTCATTAACTGCAGCTCCCCCCTTATAATCTGGTCTCTAGTTACCAGCTAGGTTAGGTTTAGTGGCTTGGACAGCAAGCCCCAAGGGTCTGTGACAATAGGGGGCTAGAGTAACCAATCAGAACATGTGTTGTTATGTGGAGGCACACCTGTGTACACTTGTGTGGACAGTTTCAATATCAACCACGTCTTGTGTTAATTTTATATTTATTAAACAGGTTAGCAGGGTCTAGCAACAGCATTTCATTGATTAAACATTGATTAAACATTGATTGAACATTGGAAAACAAACTCTACTACTCCACAATAATGCCACAGCTGGCAACTCTGTTCTTCTGTGTTAATCCAGGCCGTGGCTTGTAATTCCAGTTATTTCCATGGAATCCAGGCTGGTTGGAAGTACTGTAGCTTGTAATTCCAATCTCATTTATTTGAATTGATTCAAGTTGGTTTGGTGTGAGCTGTGGTTTATAATT
The DNA here is from genome assembly GCA_018398805.1 of Hirundichthys speculiger. NCBI lineage: Eukaryota > Metazoa > Chordata > Actinopteri > Beloniformes > Exocoetidae > Hirundichthys > Hirundichthys speculiger. The sequence continues at coordinate 100,303 of JAGFBZ010000809.1, read as the reverse complement.
CCAATTTCATTTATTTATTTGAATGGATTCAGGCTGGTTTGCTATGAGCAACTGGCCAGATTGCTCTTATCCAAGGCTGCGAAGCAAAGTGTCGAGGCAGGTCTTTCCAATAACAGGGTGGATGTCCTTGGAAGTTTGGTATCCGGCTCCTTCTCCTCTCCTGCAGTGAGCTAGGGAAAATCTGAAAAGCTCCAAATATATTCCTCAAAAATTGGGATAATGGTTATACCGTTCCGAACTTCTTCTTTCTCTGTTCTTGTCTTGAAGAATACTTTTCCAGTATTCCCTTGGTGGTGGTTAGCTACTGGTCCCAGCCGATCATCCTTGAAGAATTGAAGAACGCTCCACAGAATGAACGCTATTTCTCTCAAAACCTTCGCTTTTATGCCTCTTGGCTGGCCACGCCTGACTTGCTCCAGCCCCCAGAGTCCTTCTTTATTCAGGATTCACACGTCCTGATTGGTTTCAATCAATCAATCAATCCAATCTTTATTTGTATAGCGCTTTTCATGCAAGAACATGCAACACAAAGTCCTTTACAGAATTAAAAACAAATTATCACAATAAAACCCCTTCCCTCCCACCCTCCTGTGTTTCACACAGTAAGGCATGCATAATCATATTTACATAACATTCACGATTGGTTTTCCAGTGACATAGTATCGTTCTGACTGGTCCACGTTCACAGTCTTACATAACCAACCCCCTGCCTGAAGCCTCAAGGCTATTCGCCCCCGGTTTTCTCTCGCTATTGCGTGCTAACAGCGGCTACTCGGCTGTGTGTATGTAGGAGTGAGTCCCCTTATCTTGTCAAGGTCTAGAGGCACATAGAGTTGTTTTGAATAATCCAGTTTAACTTTTCTCCTCAAAAGAAATGTTACTCAATTAACAACCCAAGTTTACACTTTAATCCATTGGTTTTAGTACCTTAACTTTTCCCTCAAAAGAATTGTTGCTCAATTAACAACCAGTTTCCAGTTTCCAACTTTCCTTTCGTCTTCTTCATTTAATAGAGTTGTTTACATTTCCAACGTGGCACACAGAGCCGGCTATCTCACTTTGTTTACATTCCCCAACAGTACAGATAACAATACTCCTGCATTCAGTCACACTGCCTTATTTCACAGTTTGAAAATAGTTCTTAAATATTTCTCCAACATAATAGCCAAGATGATCCCAAAATCTATGCCTCACTCGACAATGGGCAGAGCGAAAGGAGGAAGATGGGAGGAGCAAAAAACCTGCAGACTCAAAAAAGCCTCCATGCTGACGATGCAGAGTGTGAAAAAAGTATTAACATCTTCCCATCGGCCTCAACGCTGTTTTATCTGCGCTGGCATGCAAGCAGCCTATTAGAGGAGGACAGCGCTCAGATGCAGGACGTGAGGAACAGAGAGAGGATTTTAGGAGAAGCAGAGACACAGGAGAAGTAATTTAAGATCCTAACTTTAATCTGATTACCTCAGGAGTAAAACTGGGTGTTGATGCATTAATGATAATCCTGAGTAGCGTTTGTTCCGTTAAAGTGGACGGTTATCTAATAAGGCGGTGCAGTGAGACGTGAACCCAGACAATCAATGCTAAATAGTTTAGCATTAACTATTCACCATTATTACATCATATATGATGTCAAGAAGATAAAGATACACAGAAAACTTAAATAGGTTACCTGTGTGGCTCTGCTGTGGTGTTTTATAACCACCGACTTCATAAAATGTAGATGTTTTATTTTTTTAAACAACAGGCAACAAAGTGCTGTGTTTACTTTCATGACTGTGATAATTATCATTTAAATAGTTTTGAATAGTCTTCCTCACCGCAGTCTGTTCAACTTGATAGTGATAAATATAATCCATTCACATTTCAAAATTAATTAACAGAAAAATAAATAATCAAGAACTGGCAATAAAGCTTTATCGATAGACAGGGGCGCCGCTAGGGATTTTGGGCCCCATGAAAAGAATCTTTACCGGGCCCCCCAACACAGCAGCGAAATTTGTTGATGCTATTTTTGATCATCATTAGGGACCTCTCTGGGCCCCCCTCAATCATGGGCCCCTATAATCTGTATCCTTTACCCCCCCTTTTCGGCGCCCCAGTCGATAGAGTCACTTTATAGCCATAAAGCAGTTCTCTTATAACAACAAATAAATCCCTCTTTATGGTTGGACAGATATTTGCTGGACTCCAGACAGGGTCCACACAATCCCACTGATAGTCAGAAGTTGTCATGGGGGTCCAAACTTAAATTAAATTCAAACACGACAATGACGGGGACGAACCAGGACAAAGAACAGGGTGACAGGCAAGAAACAGGTATAATATCCAGAAAAACATGTAAAAAAAAAAAAAAAAAAACGACAGGAAAAACTGCATGAACTGCGCAAAACTCACAGGGATGCAAGAAAATGGACCAGCACAGACAGAGAAGATGATGATGACGAGACTTAAATAGGCAGAGGGACAAACAAGAGGCAGGAGCAGACAATCAGGATGACACAGAGAAGGAAGTAAAACAGAAAACAACAAAGAAAAAGACAGACCTTTCAGAGTAAAACAGGAAACAAGGTAGATGGACAGGGAGTGACGCCAACTTGACACATAAAAAAGAAAAGGTGTCCAAACCATGACAGAAGTATATTTATCCCCATTTATGTGATGACTGTTGTCACATACCTTAAAGTAAATGTAGCAGTGTGTCGGCATTAAAAATTATATTCTATTTATATTGTACAGTGCCAACAGATCATAAGACAGACGTTTAAGAACAGGAGAGACTTAGATCTGATCGATTTAACTCCATGACCAACAATTTCATCATGTTAATTTCAGGACATGATGTGGAAATGTTCCTCTGCTGTCGTGTGGTTTACTTACTCTTCTCTGAATATTTAGCTTATTAGTTAACAGTTTAATAGTTAGGTTTATTAACCTTTCTTTGAACATCCTCTTGAGTTTGGATATTGTGTTTTCCACAGCAACACGACTGGGAGTCGGTCAGGACTGAACGAGTACTGATGCCGACTGACGATCAGACAACAACAAGTGAGTCTCCTCCTTCACTTGTCCATGACACAGCTGTTTTTGTTTTTGTTTTTGTTGTTGATAGGGATAAAAGTAAAAATCAAAATCACTACACAGTGTTAAAGTGAAACAATGATTAAAATCTGCTTTAAGTCACTATACATATTACTGCAACTGCTTTAACACTTTTAACTCCTTGGAGAGAGTTGCTGTTTGATATTCAATCAAACTTTATTTATATAGCACTTATAGTACAATTTAAAATGCACCAGAAAGTACTTTACAAAGTAAAAATGGAGTCACTCCCACCCATTCACCCCCCCAATCCCCATCAATTATAAAATATTTTATCAAAGAAGTAAAAAAAATATGGCTAAAATAGCTGGACACAGTAGAACCAGAGAGTAACAATTAAAAAAAAAAAAAAAAAAAAGTAAAACTTGGACTGAGAAAGAAATCTAAAATAGAAAATCTAAATCAGGATAAAAGGGGGCATTAATTTAAAGTTTAAAGAAATTAAACAGGTGGGTTTTGAGCTGTTTTTAAAAATGTCAACATTTAAAAATGTCAACATTCTCTACAGCCCTCAAGATCTCCGTCATGGTCTGGTCCATAATCATGAAGCATAATGTTGGAAAGCTGCCTCACCGTGGGTCCGTGTATTAACAATCATTAAAATACTGCTGCCAGAGAACCTGAGGGTCCGCGAGGGTTCGTATGGTAAAAGCAAATCAGTACGATAAAAACGCTTTTAAAATCTATTAAAAGAACCTTAAAATTGACCCTAAAAGACACGGGGAGCCAATGCGGTGATTTCAAAACTGGTGTAATGTGAACACTGGTCCTCGTCAGCACACGGGCAGCTGAGTTCTGCAGAAGCTGAAACGGTTCTTTAGGGACGACCAGTCAGCAGGACATTACAGCGGTCGATGCGACTGGAGATAAAAGCATCATCAGCATCTCCGTGTTGACCCAAGAGAGAAACAGGCGACTCTGGTTATATTCTAGAAACCTGTTTACTAACCTCAAAGTCAAAAATTACATCCAAGTTCTTTACTTGATCAGATGTTTTTAAAGACGATGCATGTCATTTTTGACAAATGTTTCTCTCTCTTAGCCTCAGGACCGATAACTAGAACTTCAGTTTCATCCTGGTTGAGTTGCAGAAAGTTTTCTGCTCTCCATGATTTAACATTTAAAATGCAATTAAAAAAGGTCATATTATTTACATTAGTTCAAGTGTCCACATTACAAAAGTCACATTGGTTTACTTTTTCAGAGATAAAAAGCCTGGTTCTGCAAACACAGGGTTAAATATCTCTGATGGTCAACGAACCACTTGAATCACATCCTGCTCAGATTACATTACTGACAAATTGATTAGTTACTTGTCAATTAAACTATGTCCCTTCTACTTTATTACAACCACTGACTGTAATCAGAGCTCTTATAGACTAATGCAATTTCTTAATGTTTGTTTTTGCTTCCAGATGTTATCTTGGTGTTTTGGAAGTTGAGATTCAGCTCGCTGCCAGTCTCAGTGAAACACTCAAGAAAACTAAAGCGCTCCGTGAAATGTCTTTAAGAGGAAAATGTTTGTTGGCTTCATCTGTGCTGGTAAAGGAGGTTTTTGGGGTTTTTTTGTTGTTTTTGCTGGGAACAACATTTTCCCAGCAGACACCTCAACATGTCACACTGGGAAACTCAATGGTTGAGTTTTGCTGTTCTTTCCACTCGATCTCTTTATTTACTGAGACACTGAGACATCAGTAACATTATCAGTTCCTGCAGTGGGCTTCATGTTAATTAGTTAATGACATTAGTACCTGACAGGCAGAAATGTTTAATCTCTTTGTGATGATGCAAAAGTCTCAAAAAAAAAAAACAAAAAAAAACAACTGAAGTCATGGATCTGTTTTTAATACTGAACCCTTTCTTACTGTTTACAGGTGATTGTAATCAGAGCTTTTGGTGGTCAGACATGTCATCCAACTGAATATATGATTGGGAATGAGTGCTGTCCAATGTGTCCTCCTGGTGAGATCCACTGGTTTTGGGTTTTTACATCCACCTCTGTTGTCCACATTTACCTGTGAAGATTGTTCCTGAGGAATCAGCACCTTTTATATTCTCTTTTGTAGTTATTGTTTGTTTTTATTATTGTTTTATCCTATTCTATTGTTGTCCATTTCTCTTTTTTTATTGCTATTCTAACTTGCTGCTGTAACGATGTAAATTTCCCCATTGTGGGACAAATAAAGGAATATCTTATCTTATCTTTTTTTTTTTTTTTTAACACAAATGAAATAGTTTGGAATAAAAGTCTAGATATGAACTGGAAATGGTATAAACAGGACTGACACAGTAGACTTTGCTTGACATGATCAGCACACAACATTCGAGGTTGTAATTTGTGCTCTTTGTCAACAGGAAATCGAGTTAGTAGAGACTGCACAGAGTTCAGAAGTACATCCTGTGTGCCCTGCGCTGATGGAACTTACATGGACAAACCTAATGGACTTAAACTATGCTTTCTGTTTACATCCTGCGACCCTGGTAAATATATATATTATTTAAAAAAACAACAATAACTTTTTAGTAGAAACTGGTATCTTCCACCATGGTGAAGTGGCAGACAGAAGGAGTTTTAGCTCAGTAAGCAGAGAAAACTTAAAATCCAATTCCTTTAAAAAATAAATAAATAAATAATAACAAAAGAAACAGTTATATTACTTATGGTTAATAATATTTGATAGACTGGATACAGATACAGTTGAATTGAACTGAAATGTCAACAGGTTCTGGTCTGAAGGTCAAGTGGCCACATTCACCAACGTCAGACACGGTTTGTGATCCAGTGGAGGGATTCTTCTGCATCGACTCCACCAGAAACGGCTGTGCAGCAGCGCAGAAACACAGCAGCTGTGAACCAGGACAATACGTCAGACAAAAAGGTTGGTTTGCTCCTGTTTGAATCTAAGCATCACATTCAATTCAATTTTATTTTATTTGTATAGCGCCTATTAGAACGCAGGGTTGTCTCTAGGTGCTTTACAGAGACCCAGAGCAGGACCCCCGAGCAAATATCATTAACTAAAATTAAATTCTAATTTAAAAAAAAAAGTGGCAAGTGAAAAAAACTCAGATGGCGGGAGGAAAAAATATACCTTTAAGCCAAACAGTGGCAAGGGAAAACCAGCTGGGTAAAGAAAGAAAATGAGAAGGGAGAGAGAACAGAGAGAGGAGGGAGGACATAGATCCTGGCAACACTATATTGGACAAAATGCATTAATAATAATTATCCATTAACTGGAGAACTAAGAAATCCATGCACTTATATTCTGACTGGTACATTGTTAGTACATACATGCATACATACAGAGATGACTATATAAACAGATGTGGGCAGCAACACATTCACAGGTCCAACCTTTAGTCACAGTTTGCTTAGCAGTAAAATTAATTAGTCATTTTATGATGTATTTTCATGGACGATCATTTTCATTTTGCCGTTGCTGGATGGGCTCACACTGCTCATCATAACTGATAAAAACAGCAGTTTTCTAAAACACATGAAAATGTTCATTTTAAAATATAAACTAAAGCAGCCACCAGTTAAATATCCCAGTCACTAATAAAAGTTTTTTTTTAAATCATTTAACATTGTGAAAAGCTGCATGTCTAAAACTCCTCAACCTGTTCATGAATTTCAGTCATCAGTTCATTTACATCTCAACTCAATCTCTGATTGGTCGTTGTTTCTGAGTCCTCGGCTCCTTTTCAGAGGTGTGGACTTGATGGTGTTGATTTAATGACTTTAGACTTGACCTGACTAAACATAAAAAGACTTGATAACAAAGATCAATGACTTGCCATTGAACAGTGACATACGCTTGGCATGATGGCGACAGTTTGTTTTCCATCTGTCACAGCTCTGTTCTGTTTCAACTTTGTTCTTCTATGGTTGTGTCCAGAACTTTGGCCAACTGGTTTTTAAAGTGCTTTATAAGTAAAGTTGAGTTGAGACTTGTGATTTAACTTGGACTTGAGCCTGTTGGCTTGAAAACACTTGGTATTTTTCCCCAAACCCAAAGATTGAAACGTCTGTTATTTAAAAAGGGTGCATGAATCAGTTAATTTCACTCGTCACAACTTACTTAAGATTTTATTTCAAACAAAAACGGCACGTCACAAATATGTTCCCAGGATTCATTTCATTCAGGTATAAAAACTACAAAGTAGCTGACAAACAATGAACTGCATGATGCAGAACATGCAGGTTGAGGATCACAGACGGAGATTAAATGACTTCCAGATTTCTTCAAGTTTTGAAGTTGCACAAAGAACAGTAGGTGGTAGTGATGGGTCCATGGCGCCTCATGGAACGTTTCAACACATTGCCAAACTGTAACTGAAACTGTCGACTGAAACATGTCGATACTGTGTTACTGAATACTGACACCTGCTGGACATTAAAAATCCCTACAGGCAACTGAGTTGTCAGACCCAACTGACACTAATACTGTATGACCAAGTATGCAATAATAAAATATAAGTCATTGCATTTTATATGGCATCATTGCATATCTGAATTTGAATTTAAAGTATTTTTGATATCTTTAGATACAGATACATGTATCATAACTTGAAAAATCAAAGTGAACGTGTTTGTGAATGAAGATGCTTGTGAATGAAGATGCTTGTGGACTGTTTTTTTTTCTCACAAAATTTTTATTAAAAAAAAAAAAAAGTTTTTCCAAGGTTTTGAACTTTAGTCTATTCCTCTTTTTGGACAACAGTTCTCCAGCCTTGGAAAAGACCCGCTCACAAGAGACAGATGATGCTGGTGTGGATATATTGGCTTTTGGTTGTCCCACTATTTCAAAAGGATCCTGGGACCTGGACCAGTTCCCTGAATCCTTCACTCTCCACAATGCTGAGGGGCTGCAGTCCTTCAGGATGAAATTTAGCAGAGCTTCATCCAGCATCTGCTTCCTGGAAGCTTAATGGTTAAAAAAATAAGTAAAGAATACATTCATAGGAGTTAATTATCAATAAAGCAACTGTGAATATGTTGTAGAATGGCTGTGTACCTGAGTTCATCCAGGGTGTATCTGGGACTTGATTTTCATGCCTGGACCTGTAATGTCTCAGCACTGAGGAGGTGGACTTGTTCAAATATGAAAGCTCTGTCGAGCAAATTCAACATTTAACCTGCAGAAAACATATGAATAGTAAACTAAGAGTCACTTTGGAATGAATTTGTATTTAGATAGATCAAATGGAAACTTTGAGAGGAACAGGATGAAACAAGGAAATTAAAACAAATTAAAACCTTATTTTCCAATATGAGATCGAAATTGTGCCATACGCTGGAAACCTTTCTTTTAGCTTGAGGCTGGTCCATGATTGTTGCTGATTCTGACGACATGTGACAAAAGATTCGCGAGTCTTTTGGCAGATGCATCCCGTCGACAGATGCGCTTCCTTATAAACACAGTTTGGCACGTCACTGTCAGTTCGATACAGTACCTGTATCGGTCACGTGACTTTCTTAAAGCGAAACGCGCATCGACACGTACCGACACGAGTGTTGCTCTCTGAGCTCGACGCACGCGCCGACGCATCGGTGTTGCTGGACCCATCACTAGTAGGTGGTGTTCTCTTGCTCTGCTGTCATTGACATCTAACATGCAGTTGCACCATTTTTAACAGGACTTGAATGTTATGGTGTGGGTTGGGCACAGTATGTTTCTGAGTTTAGTTAGGGTCTTGTCTCGTCTTCCTGTCTCGTTTCCTGTTTTACTTTGAAAGTCTGTCTTGTCTTCGTAGTGTTTTGCTTTTCTTCCTTCCATGTATTACCCTGATTGTTTGCATCTGCCCCTTGTTTGCTCCATTGTGTTGCTCCCCGTTCCTGCTTGTTGTCCTGCATGTCACTCTGTCTTTTGGATTTACAGGGGTGTCTAGACTTTGTTTTTGTTAATTAATCACGTTTGCTTATACCTCCTGCATTTTGTGTCCTCCATTCTACTTAAACCTTGTCATTGAAATTTGAAGTTTCTGACTTGAGGCTTATATTTCTCTACCTGAGGCTTGACTCGTGACTTGAGGACAAAAACTTGAGACTTACTTGAGACTTTTAAAACAATGACTTAGTCCCACCTCTGCTCATTTCTGTCAGTTTATTGGTGAATGACTCATCACCTCTGACTCACGTTCAGCCAGTTTGCTCGTTCAGTCAACAGCAGTCTTTTCCTGAGACTTGAGGCTTAGGTGCAGCAGGAAGTTTCTGCCATATATTTCTATTTGAAATCATTTTCTCAATAAGTCATTATTGAGATTAATCATTAAATTCTAATTTATTTTTGAATGATATCGGTCTACTTCAACTGGTCAGTGGATCCTCTTCAACGAGTCATTGGAGGACTGAAGACTGTGATGCATTCGACACCGTTTTTGTCATGAATTAATGAATGGTGTAGAGGCAGAAAAATAGTTAATTTTGATAAATACAGTGAAATGTGTTAAGAAGTTGCATAATTTAATAATATATATAAATATACGGGGTTTGTAGATTCATGATTTCATTTAAGTTCATATAATGGTTAAAAACGTTAAAAGCACACTAAAATTTATGTTTTATGTGATTTGGTGCATATCGATGGCCAAAGCGCAAAACCCCCTCTGCAGAATTTTCTGATGTCCAGATTTCACTTTGAAAAAAATAACAAAAATACCTAGTCTGTATTGTTAACACATAGTATAGTAATATAGTCCAAAAATAGTGTATTATGTATTGAGTATACTTAAAAAATAGCATTCTGCAAGAAAACAAGAAGTTTTTTTTAGTTTTCTCAAAAAAGTGAATTTTTCAGATAGGAGGTTTTGCGCTTTGGCCATCGATATTTACTAATAAGGTGTACTTCCCCTTTAAGAACGCCTATGTGAAAGGTGCGTCTGATTGTGGGAGCACGCAGTCAGTGCTTGAGAACGCAGAAGCAAACGGTTTTCTTACTGCAACAAGTGTGTTAGCTTAGCCACAATTCTTTGTACTTTTGTGGATAATAACCTTGGATTGGATCAATAAATCTGGATATTTTTTACATTTTTCTCAAACACAAAGAACTTTTCTGGAGTGGATTTTTGTGCACCTGCAGGACTGGACTAGCTACAGACACTGCCTGTGGAACGTAACTTCTCACTAAATAGACTAAAGAGTAAGCCATTGCAAAGTCTCAAGCGCTTCAAACTTCTACAAATGGAATGAAATGAATGAATGAATGAAAAATACTTTATTAATCCCAGAAGGGAAATTCAACATTGTAGTAAAGGTTTGACATGAACAAAATAAAGGAGACAGGCTTTTCCACTCACTCTCGACATCACTACCTTTCCAGCTCTTAACAGTAGCATAAGGACCCTTTGTGTCTGCTGCAGTAGACCCAGCATTGTCTTTGATCACTTTTGTTTCTATACAAATGTTATTTCAGTAGGCCATATTTCTGCTCGCTGCCACTGATCTTGTCGTAATAACACCTTGAGCACCATCAAAAGGGCTCAGCGATGCCTGTACTTCCTGCTGAGACGAGAGAGGGCGGGGCGGAGCGCCAACATCCTCAGCTCATTCTCCGGATGTGTGGCAGAGGGCACGCCCACTTCCTGCATCACTGCATGGCATGCTTGCTGCACAGCAGCAGAGAAGGAAGCCCTGGTAGACTCTACACAAAGGACTACTGGATGCAATTTACCACCTGCTTCACACATTTATGTCTCCAAAAGCAGGAACAAGGCAGCCTGCATCATCAGAAATGAGACGCATCGGGCCCGATCTTCCACCAGATCTGCTAAAGCCACTATTAAGGGATAGCGGGTAACAGGAGGGGCGTTCCCCCACAAAAAACGCAATCTTCCACTCTTGCTAAACCCGCTCTCCAACCTGCGCTACCCGCTACATTATACATGGGAGTGGTTAGGGCGTTCCACCTGTTAAACCAATCAGTGCGTCAGTAGCCGTTGCCTTTAAGAGCAGGTTGTGCTACCTGCAAACCGCTATGAAGCGTCTTTTCATCCAGATCAGAGCAGCTCTCATGTGCAGCTCGTCTGGGACTCTGCTGTAGAGCTTCCTCCTCTTACTTCCTCCTCCTCCTCTGCACTGATATATACATATAAATATTTTTACACCGACAATTCCTATCAGCTACCTGAAAGTCCCAGATAGTTGGTGCGCTCCCAAACACGCTCTGGTCATCTATGGTTTAACTGGCAAGCAAGTCGTTTAAGACGATCTCTGCTATTTTCTCAGGGGTTCAACTGAGGCCAAATCACGCTTTTTATACAAGAATTAATTCCAGAGGTAGAGCCGTTTGTGCACGTCCACATGTGACCTGGTGGACGCGCATTGATGCCATTTGGACGTGCTCTTGTACGTGCCGACATGCAGGTTGTGGGTGGTCTGACCACCCACTACCACCACTATGTTCCATGTATTACCCTTAAAGTTTATCTGGTTTTTGAGGCCTAATCCTAAATAGACAATGACATCTAACTACACACATACATACTGATACACACACATTTACACTACAGTACACATTACATATACTTCACCCTGCACATTCACACCCACACACACAGTGCACCCAGATACCCCACCATCGCATCATGCTGCACTCTGATACCAACCCCCCCCACAATGATGGCGCAAGAGCAGAACCAAGAGGGTCCCCGAACCGGTTGACCAACACAAGACACATCAACACAAGCACCCAGACCCCTGACAGCAAGACCTATGAGCCTGACTCTGGACACCAGCAGGAGACCACTACCTGAGGTTCTCAGAGTCCAGGTTGGTTCATATGGATCTAACATGTCAGAGATGGACTTTGGAGCCATGAAGAGACTTGAACACAAGTAGAGCTGTTTTAAAGTCTGTTCTCTGAGTGACAGGAAGCCAGAGACCTCAGGACTGGACTAATATGGTCGTATTTCCTGGTTCAAGTCAGGACTCGTATTAATAAGAGTAATACAACTTGAAAAAGATCTGTATAAGGTAGATTTAGAACAGATAAAAATATGTGATTAATTTGTGATTAATCATGATTAACTATTGACAGTCATGCGATTAGTCTGATTAATTATTTTGAGAAACAGCTGTTTTGAGAAACAGCCCTAATATGTATATATATGTGCTGGGGCGCCGAAAAGGGGGGGTAAAGGATACGGATAATAGGGGCCCATGATTGAGGGGGGCCCAGAGAGGCCCCTAATGATGATCAAAAATAGTATCAATAAATTTCGCCGCTGTGTTGGGGGGCCCTGTAAAGATTCTTTTCATGGGGCCCAAAATCCCTAGCGGCACCCCTGTATATATATATATATATATGTATGTATGTATATGTATATATATATATATGTATATATGTGTATATATATATATATATATATATATATATATAATCAGAGCAGACTCTACTTTTTAAGAAAGTTGAGATCTTTTAATGTCTGCACCAAGATGTTGCACATCTTCTATAGGTCTGTTGTTGAAAGTGCAATCAGCTTTGCAGCCATCTGCTGGGGCGGCAGCAGCATCAGAACCAGAGACCTGAAGAGAATCAACAAACTGATCAGGAAATCTGGATCTGTGCTGGGTGTAACTCTGGAGCCGCTGGAACTGATTGTACAAAAAAGAATGCTGCACAAGCTGATGAAGATGATGGAGGACTCTTCACACCCTCTCCAGAAGATGATGGAGGACTCTTCACACCCTCTCCATGACACAGTGATCAAACAACAGAGTGTGTTCAGTGAGAGGCTTCTTCAGGTCTGTTGCTAAACAGAAAGATACAGAAGATCATTCCTGCCAGCAGCCATCAGCCTCCACAATAATAATAATAATAATTATTATTATTGCTGTCGTTTGTCTGTTGTTTATAAAAAAAAATTAAAAAAAAGAGCCCTTACTACAGCATTGAATTTCCCTTTATGGGATAAATAAAGTATTTTTCATTTCATTCATTTTCATTTGACTTCATATATATATTTCATGTGTATAGTCTGTTCGATGGTCTCATGTGTGTTTGATCAGGAACAGCCTCCACTGACACTGACTGCGCCAACTGCAGCAGAGGTACATTTTCAGACGGGACACTGACATCCTGTCAGCCTCACACACAGTAAGTGTTACATTAGTGCAGGTACGAGCAAATTTAATTTCCTGTGGATTTGTAGTTTCTGATCACTGTCTCATTTCAGGTGTGAAACAAAAACCCTCCAACTGATAAAAGCAGGAACTGCTTCAACTGATGCAGAATGTGGAGAACCAAGTTCAGTTGTGAACATGGTTGTGTTCAGCATTGTAGGTTTATTTGTGGCTGTGATGGCAGCACTTTCATTCATCTACAGAAAAAACATAAAAAGTCTAAATATATGGAAGGACAATGGATGTCCTTGTGGTAGATGATATTTTTTCACTTTGTGAAGGAGCTAAGCCTAATGCCTCAAGCTACTGAGATGTTTGACCAAGAGTGACCTGCTCGACACGCTTCTCTAACTCACATTTATGTAAACGTTACTGTTGCGTGTTGATAGAAAAGAGCCGGAACGATGTTCTTCTGATGCGGTCAAAATATTCATTTTATTCCAATGGCTGATTGGACAACCATAACGCCAGCAGTTGGCGCCTGCAGTGGGGTGGGGGGTGGGGGGGGGGGCATGGCCCCCCCAGAGGGTAGCTGCCCCCCCTCCCCCGCAAGACTCTGAGCAGAGTTCAGCAGCAGCCAGATATGAGCGACTACCCATCAGCCAATCAGAAAATTGCGTATGCTCACATATTAGCCAATCAGAAAATATCTGTACTGTATCTGGCTAAAATTCGAATAATCAACCGCAGGCTAGATGAGAAGGAGAGGAGGATGCGATTTCAAATGAGTGCAGTAAGTGATCTCATCTTTTAATTTTGTAGCCTACTGAATCATAAAATCACTTAATGTACAAAAGGGAAAAACGGTTCCCTCTCGGTTGGGTAATATTAGTTTTTATAACTCACAAGACCGCATGTTAACTTTAGCCATCACAGTCTTTTCTAACTTTAGCAGCGTCACCCTGCACACCCCTGACGGTTACTCTGGACTGGTTTATTTTTATTTTGTCAGGGTTTTTTTGTTGGTGTAGTGCAGGTGACTAGGGCTAGGAATCGAGAACCGGTTCCCCTAGAGAACCGGTTCCGTGTGTTTCAATTCCATGGAATTGTTTGGCAGTTTATCTAGCGATTCTCTTATCCAGTGATTCCCAAAGTGTGGGCCGCGCAGCGTTGCCAGGTGGGAAATGTAGGATTATCGTACCAAAGGCTCAAAATTATTGTATTTTAAGGGGAAATTATCGTACATCTGTCATAACCAAAATAACAAGCCCTACGGAGGCCCTGGAGGTGACATGGAAATTATTTTTTTTATCTGGTGCGCATGACTTTTTATCTCGCACGTACGACTTACTGTGACTAGCGCATATTTTCGTTCACACTTCCACTCGCTCAAAGGCTTGAAAGAGGTGCCATCATAGAAGGTAAGATGAAGGCGTTTTAACCGATAACCATTATGTCTCCCAGGGCCTCTCCATTGCTCACTTATTAAACCAATGACATCCTGCAAGTTTGAAAACTGTCGACGGCTGAGTTTGTGCTCTCCAAGGATTCTGATAAGATGCTTCCAGCTTAAAATAAACCCATATAAGGCTAAGCTTCTAAGAATATCTTTATGAAGCATTCCTAACTTAAAGAATAAAATGATTAGACTGTCTAGATCACAGGTCTCAAACTGATCCGTGAAAGGGCCGTGTGGCTGCAGGTTTTTGTTCCAACCATGCAGCAGCACAGCTGACTTGACTTAGTCAATTAACTAACTGTCTTCTTTAAAGGTCTGAACCAGTTCAGTTGATTGAATGAAACAAGTCCGTTGTGTTTCTGCTGGTTGGAACAAAACCCTGCAGCCACATGGCCCTTTCACGGATCTGTTTGACACGCCTGGTCTAGATCCAATACAATTGACCAGTGTTCTGTTCTCACTGACTGCAGAATAGTGACTCGCACATGCATAACTTGTAAAAAAATAATTTAAAAAACAACAATGTTCATGACACCTAACTCGCGTGAGATAAAAACTCGTGCACGAGATAAAAAATAATAATTTCCATGTCACCTCCAGGGCTCCTTACAAGCCCAATGATGCGCTATAGACAAATTTAATCACTCTAGTGTTAAATAGCAGGCGAGGCTGACCATTCAGCCCATTCAGCCTCTCATGCTCGTTGTTCTGAGACAAACACTCGTATCTCACGCTCAGCAAAGCATGATTGGCTGGAAACAGGTCACATGGGAACAGATGCCTTCAGGTTCACCAAAAAAAAAAAAAAACTCTCCGGTAGACAGTTGCGGCAGGCAATAATTTGAAATAGTCAAATTATCGTACATTTGGTCCTTTTTTGGATTATTGATCATACATCGTACAGAGGGCCAAATTATCGTACAAACACGATAATTATCGTACACCTGGCAACGCTGGGGCCGGGGCCCCCTGGTGGGCAGTAACGGTACTGCAGGTGGGAGAGGTCATTAAAATTAAACAAATGTTTTAAATTCTCTATCTTTTTTAAATATGTTTCTAATTACTGTAAAATATTAACAACATGATTTAAAAACATTAGGAAGTAACCAAACAAACCAGTTAAGTTTTATTCTACCGTCATCTTAACTTAATATGACAAGTGTCACCTTATTTGTTAACCCCTTACATTAATGTCAGAACATAGCTTCTAGTCCTATATGTTGTTGTTGTACAGAAATCCATCAAAAATTGACAAAATTTGAGCAAAATTTGCCTTCTCTGACCTATACATACCTAAAACGTCATCAAGAAATTTTCTTTTTTCGCACGTAATGCGCGATTTAATTGGCGACCACCTGCAACCAGGTTGCTCCGGCTCTGTGACCGTGGCAGGAGACTGCTGCAGGATATGTGTGTGTGTGTATGTATATATATATATATATATATATATATATATATATATATATATATATATATATATATATATATATATATATATATATATAACTTTCTGTGTGGAGTTTGCATGTTCTCCCCGTGCTTGCGTGGGTTTTCTCCGGGTACTCCGGCTTCCTCCCACAGTCCAAAGACATGCATGTCAGGCTAATTGATAATTCTAAATTGCCCATAGGAGTGCATGTGAGTGTGAATGGTTGTGTGTCTGTATGTGTGACCCTGCGATGGACTGGCGACCTGGGTGTCCAGGGTGTACCCCTGCCTTTCGCCCGTAGACGGCTGGGATAGGCTCCAGCTGATCCCCGTGACCCTTCAAGGATAAAACGGGTATAGAAAATGGATGGATATATATATATATCCCAGGGCTGTGGGCAGGGCCATAGCACCAAATTCTTTCCCCTACAAAGGAGGTCCTGGTGGGCCCCCAACTCCCCCAGCACCACCAACCGATCACCTGACCACCTGCTTGCTGTTATATTGCTGCAATATTAGCTGACTTTATATTCCCTTATTTTAATAACAAGACCATTTGAAAGGGTAGTCTATTATCTGATCTTGCTTTAGGGCAGTTTATGTCCGTTTTAGCAATGATAGCGGAGCTTACAGCAGTTGACAATGGGATTTCATCTTGTGTGTTTAAAGTTTAAAGTTTGTTACAATTGTACTCAACTTTCTTTGAGAAGAAGTCTGTAAGCAGCTGACTCCCCTCATTTTGTTTCTTCTCTCTCTCTTTCCTCTCTTTACGTTTCTGAGAGCCAGATTTATATTTCTTGGAAGGTTGCGACATTATCTCTCCATCCACATACGCTAATAGTAATCAAGCTGCGCCTCACGGTGAGAAACAGCTGTTTATGGACTTAACAATTTTGCGCATATTCCAAGGGGTGTTCACACAGAGTAGTCCGTCACAACAGACTTAAGGTTTTTGGATTACAACAATATGTCATTTAATATAGGGCCCACCAAGTTTGCATTACGATCAATATCTGTCATGAAATTTAGTTTTGGTATTAACTAATATATTCAATATATAATTTTTTCCACCTTAGCTTCCCGTGGCCCCCCCTCTGCCATGGGCCCCCCCAAGGCTGTGTAACTTTTACCCCCTGTCTGACGGCCCTGGCTGTGGGCGTATATGTGTTTTCCCAAAGATTCTGTTTCCAACACTCTTCATCATGCAGGTTTTGCTTTACTTTTCATGTATCCTCAAAAAGCAAAACCCATCCCAGTTACTGGGATGAGTTTCTATTCCCTGCCATGTCCTCGCTAGTTCTGAGGTTACAAACCACAATCTTTTACAATCATATCTTATACCTGAACTTTTATTAATTAAAAAAATAGTGTTCTGTTCATTGTAAAGGGTTTTTTCTGCCTGACAACTGACGAGTATACCACTGCATGGCAACGGTTGGAAATAGGCATAATGGCAGGATGCACCATCTCGCCTCTATCCTTCACAATGGCCATGGAGGTCATCATCCGAGCCTCTCGGTGGGTAGTAGGAGGACAGAAGCTCAAATCTGGTCTGCGTCTCCCTCCCATCAGAGCTTTTATGGACGACATGACCATACTTACTACAACTAAAGCATGTGCCAGATGTCTGCTGAACAAGCTGAAGAAGAACATCCAGTGGGCTCGGATGGAAATAAAGCAGAGCAAGTCCAGGAGTATTTCAATTGTCAAGGGGAAGCTGTCAGAACATCGGTTCTACGTTGGCGAGGAACCCATGCCAACAGTGTCAGAGAAGCCAGTCAAGAGTTTTGGACATTGGTATGATGCCACCCTCAGGGACACAGAGCAAGTGGACCAGCTTAGGCTGGACACCATAAGCGGCCTTGAGAGTATCAACAAGTCCATGCTCCCAGGCAGGCTGAAGCTTTGGTGCCTCCAGTTTGGGCTATTACCCAGGCTGATGTGGCCTCTTACCATCTATGAGGTCCCAATCTCAAAAGTTGAGAAGCTAGAGAGATTAATCAGCTCATTTACCAAAAACTGTCTGGGACTTCCCAGATGCTTTAGCAGCATTGGGCTGTACGGAAGAGGCATTCTGGAGCTTCCTGTTTCCAGTCTTGCAGAGGAGTTCAAATGTTCCAAAGTAAGGTTAGAAATGACACTGATGGATTCCGTGACCCTTGTGTAATCCAAACAGCTCCTACCCTGGTGACCGGAAGAAAATGGACCCCAACTGCGGCTACTCAGCAGGCGAAGTCAGATCTTAGGCACAGAGACATTGTTGGCCTAGTGCAACAAGGGAAAGGAGGCCTTGGCCAGGGAGAGAACAGGCCATCCTGGCAGAGGGCAGCCCCAGCTCAGCGCCGACGGCTGGTCGTTGAGGAGGTGCGTTGGCAGGAGCAGGCAATGAGGTGTGCTAAGGCTGTCTCACAAGCTAAGCAAGGACAGTGGATGAGATGGGAAGGAGTGGAGAGGAGAAAGGTTGGAGGAAGCTATTGGGCATGGAAGCATTTCACACCAGCTTCATCTTACGTGCCACGTATGATGTCCTGCCTTCCCCCTCTAACCTCAACCAATGGTACGGAGAAGACCCTATGTGCCCCCTCTGTCCATCACCTGCAAACCTCAAACACATCCTGGTGGGCTGCAAGTCAAGCCTGTCACAAGGACGTTACACCTGGCGGCACAACCACGTCCTCAAGTGCCTGGCATCCACTCTGGAGACCAAATGGACAAAGGTCAATGCACTCCCCCCTCCATCAGTCCATCTTACATCAGCAAGAGTTTTTATCCGAGAAGGAGCAAAACCAGCCAAAGTCCATACAACATCGGACATCGGCCAGCTCGGAGGGGCACGAGACTGGAAGTTGGTGGCAGATCTGAACCATAGGCTCTGCTTCCCAGCTGAGATCGCCACAACAAACCTCAGACCAGACCTCGTGCTTTGGTCCTCTTCACTTCGCACCGTCTACATCATAGAGCTCACTGTTCCCTGGGAAGCTGCTGTTGAGGAGGCCTTCGAATGCAAGAGTCTTAAGTACACCGAACTGGCAGCTGATGCTGAGCAACGTGGATGGAAAGCCAAGATTTGCCCAGTTGAAGTTGGCTGCAGAGGCTTCGTGGGCAAGTCTACCATCAGGCTGCTTAAGAATTTGGGGATTCAAGGCCAAGCCCAACGCCAAGCCATAAAAACCATCTCGGGTGCAGCAGAGGAAGCAAGTCGATGGCTCTGGGTGAAGAGGCGAGACTCCTCCTGGGCCCCAAAGTAACACCAATGGCATATGGGGGGGGTTGAAAACAGAGGGGGGCACACCTGGGACGCCAGGTGTTGCCGATGAGCCCTTCGGAGGTGTTGTGGGCCTATCATTGAAACACCGGGGAAGGAGGGTGCCCATCTGACGACCCCAATTAAGTTTTTGCCCCCCCCCACCCCACCCCGCCCCCGCCCCCCTCCATACACCACAGTAGTGATGGGTCGGTCGCGAACGAGAGCCGGAAAAGAGCCAGCCTTGAAGTGAAAAGAGCCAGCTCTTTGAACGTGAGCCGGCTCGCGATCGACGGGAGCCGGCTCGTGAGCCAGAGCGATTTTCTTTAAAAATTATTATCTTATTGTCTTGGTAAAGCCGCATTGGTCAACTGTGTGGCTGTGGCGACGTCTGTGTGACTACACTGAGCAGGGGGGGGGAGGAGTCAACAACACTCTGGGGGGGGGGGGCAGACACACAGAGGAGGCAGAGAGACGACAGCGAGAGGAGCGCAAGAGGATTTGACCAGTTCACCAAAGATGAGTGACAACAGGAAAAGGAGTAAAAAAAAAAGAAAAAAAGTGTTACACTCCGGAAAGGCAGAGTGAACACTTTGTAAAATACAAATTTCATATGGAGCAGACTCCACAAACAACCTGCACAGGCATATTCCAACTAATCATCCAACAGTGTAATTAACAGAGTTAGAGAAAAGACCAGCAAGGGACTCTGAAGGTTTCTCACTGTAAATAGTTGCACATTTTAATTTATATTTTGTTGAGTGATGTTTAGTTGATTTTGTTTTTTCACAAATTGAAATTTTGGTTTTTTATTTATTTAATTTATTAATAAAGTATACATATAATTTTATTTTACAATAATTTTAATTTAATTAATTTAATTAATATTTTTTTTATCCGAGGAATTACTTGGGATTTCCGAAGAGCCGGCTCTTTTTAGTGAGCTGAGCCAAAAGAGCCGGCTCTCCACAAAGAGCCGGAATGCCCATCACTACACCACAGCAACCTTGAAGCCACTCCAATGGATGCACCGTCACAACTTATGTCCCAGTTATATGTCAATTTAAGGGATTGTTTCACCCAGTCCTAAAACAGAGCTGGTCTCAACACTTTTCAATTACTCGAACTGGCCCGAATATAGGATGACTCTGATTATAAGATGACTCCTATTTTTCAAATATCATTTTGGGAAAACAAAAATATAATGAAGACAATAAGGTTATTCATTAAACAACTTTTTACTGTACAATTAGAATAGAAAAAAAACACAGAGACAATATTCTGCTGTATTATTAAACATTTTAATGATTTCATCTTTTTTAGGAAGTACAGTACCATAGTTAAGCTAAGGTACGTGTCAGGTTTCCATGTTATTTAAGATGAAGATATAGTACTATTTAATAAACTTTGTTCTCTTAAAATGTGAGACGAATAAGAAACAACAATCTAGTTTAATAACTGGATTGATGTCAATAAATGCATAACCATCAAAGTTGAGTTATATTTATTTTTATGAACAATATTAACAAATCAGTCTGTTAAAAATAAAAAATCTAGACTGCAACAAAACGTTCGAGCCCCTTTGTTCAGCGCAGTGCCGTGGTCTCTCCATTTTACATCCCAGACAGCACACAAATATCTTGCAGACATGGCCAGATATAAAACGTTTCATCGGAACGACGTCACATGGAAAGCATTTGCTCATTGGCAAGATATCGCCTAGATGTCAGCCCATAATCAAAGAATACCATGAGCCGATGTTCAAACAATGGTTCGCCAGCAGAATAAGCCCGCCTTAGGGGCCGTGGCTCTGGCGTCTGAGCAACACGGCGCCGCTCTGAAAGTGAAGCAGATTTGATCCCAGGTCCCGCAGCTACTATCGCATTTGTCAAGTTGCACACCGAAAGTTTCCAAAATAAGAAAACAACCATAGTAACTATGAAATTCTTTATGGTAAATTATGTTTACTGTTCCAACTTATTTTTTCCTTATCTTAAATAATTCATTTACCCAACTCTGTGCCATGCATTCGGATCTGTTTTCATCTGCGTAATACGATCACGTAAATCTTGGTTCTTGTAAACAGGGAGCTACTGAACCAGCTGACTATCACTGCTATAACATTGGCATCATAAAATTAGAGCGTGGGCATAATAAAGAGACAAAATTTAAGTTAACAATTTTTATTTTGTTATGGAACATCAGAGCAACGATTGAGACAAGTGGGGATCTCCTTGATTTGTAGGGATGGGAATTGATAAGATTTTTCCGATTCCAATTCCATTATCGATACTGTTTAACGATTTGATTCTTTATCGATTCTAATTTGGGCAAAAAGGAGAACTAACAGTTTTATTAGCATCAATTTTTTTTACTTAGAAGTCATGACCTTACAAACTCAACAGCAAGTTTAAAAGAGGCCCAAAGATAACGTGTTAACTGTTGTAATATGTAACTGTGCAAATACACAAGAATGTGTAACATTTTACTAACAGATTTTTCCTAATAGAAATGAAAAAATATCCCCTTTAAAAGGATATATGAGCTCACAAAGCACTCAAAAATAATAATAAAGAAAGATAAATACTATCAAATACAACGGAACAGTGCATAGTACAAATCTGCAAATACTATGAAGAATTAACAATTCTTTTGCAGAAAAATAAGCATGTGTCGCCTTGAAGGCAATTTCTATAAGTTTTAAATTTATCTTTATCTGTTAACACTTAGTTTAGTCACTGGTTAAATTAAAATAAGTGAATTATTTTTCTACTGTTAAATATTTAAGATGTAACTGCATCTGAGTCTTTTATTTTGTAGCAGAGTGATAACACATCCTGTTAGGTCACTTCCTGTCAGTTACTTCCTGTTTTCCTGATCTTGCATGAGAAATGTGCTGCATGCTCCTGGAGCAATCCTCTGCAATCCTGTTAATCATCAAAGATGCAATGCTGTAAGTTGATTTATATGATTTTGAATAAGTTAAACGATATATATTAGAGGTTATTTTGTTAAAAATTATATTTGATCAATTAGTTAAAAACAAGTTTGTTTACGCTTATGTACAATGCAGTGTTTAGCTAAAAACACAGATGCTTATTATTTTTGTATCGCTTTATTTACAGTTTTCACCAATTGTCATTGAAGAAGTGTGACAGTAAATGGTCAAGCTTACTACGACTCTGTCTTCATTGGCATCGGTTTATCTTGGTGTTTAGTCAGAGTTTCCATACACCCTGCACGAGAACACTACAAAGCATGTCTAGTAAAGTAGGTAGTGAGCAGTACCGAGTGCTGCCAGCCTCTAATGCAGAAGGCATTCGTTTTATAGCGTAGCGTTAATGTTATAGTGTGTTTTACAAAGAAGCCCATAGGCAGTGGGATAGCTACTAACCAGAGTTTCCAGAGGTGATCTTAAATTGGCTACTGCTGCTGGGTTGAGATCCATCAGTCCGAAGCGCTTCAAACACGACTCTCGTTATCACATGTTGTGTGTTCAAATGTTTCTGCATGTTAGCCGTGTTCCCTCCCGACGCTTTTATCTCCACTTTACAATGACTGCAAGTTGCCTTGTTGCCATCTTTCTTTGGTGAAGTGAAGCCAAACTTTGGAGCATTTGAACTTGGTTGGCGCCATTGTTGTTTACAACTGCAATGCGCGTGCTAAACCGACGTAACTTAATCACGCAAGTGCTTTCTGGAATTGACTGTACGTAACTTGCGTCAATTACGTGAGATTCATGCTGGTTGGAATCAATAGGAGAATCACTATATAAACTGCCAAACGATACCGTGGAATTGAAACACACGGAACCGGTTCTCTAAAGGAACCGGTTCTCAATTCCCACCCCTCTTGATTTGTCCTTCCTGCAAGAGAATAAAAAAAATGCACAGATAAACAAAAAAAGAAAAAACAGACTGCCACAACTTTTATCATTTTGGCATCAGCCCCTTATTATTCCCAGCCACCACAGCCTCCCATGGAAGAAACTGATCTCAAACCCATTATTACAGGAAGACACCCTTTAGAGCAACCCATGTACATTCATTTAATAATGGTCTTATGTCCCCATCCACATAAACTTATATTCACTTTTGATATGAGTCCAACTTCAAAATAAAGGTGCTATAAAGAATTATTAGATCAAGCAAGCCCAGAAAGATTTGTTTAGAAATTGAGGAAAATGATTACAAGTATTGGGTAAAAAGGGTGCTTGTTCAGTTATTAAAGGGTTATTAATAAGTATACAAATACATTTATTAATAACTTATGGTATTTATTAATAAAATTGGGGCACCAATTCAGGATTAAACTAAACAGCCAAAATTAGTTTTAAAGTGATTGTTGGTCTGTGGGCCAGTCTATGAGAAAGTGTTGAAGAGCCACAGTAAAGGGTTGAAGAGCGTAGGACCCTCACATCTAGAAAATGTTACACGCATATGCAAAATAAACACAGATGACTTCCATGTAAAGTATATAAAACTTCAACAAACAACTCAAATTTCTGATATCTACTGAACTATCAAACTAAAGAAAGTAATACAACATGCTGAACAGGTTTTTATTTATTTATTTTTTATTTTTTTGCTTTAACTTAACCATATGCTTCTTTTGTGTGCTTATTTTTTCCTACTCATCTTTTTTCTTTCAATTATATGATATACAGTTGAATTGTTTTCTTATGTCCTTTTGATGACTGAGAATTGTATTTGTGCTTTTTTATATATTCAAAATAAACAACTATTGTCTGCATACACAAGTATCAACTAAGGGATGAGGGTAATGGCCCTGGAGGTATCCTGATATACATAATTAATGATGGAGGCCTTATTCATTCATTATATATGTCAGGATAATTCAGAGGCTGTTATTCCTTACTTATTTATTGTCTGTACAAAATGCACATGACAAATGTAATGAATTTTAGGTAATGCTGAGCAACAGCAGCAGTGTAGCCTGTCTGTTACTCCAAAATGTTATAAATGGAAATGTCTAACTATATTTTCCAATAGTACATCAAAACTACAGCATAATTGAAGTGTAGATTTAGCTTTACAGGGCTGTCTCTGTCCACCCTGTCCACCCTGTCCACTCTGTCCCAGCTCAGTCTCAGACAGTTTTAATGGTCGTTTCAACCTCTGCCTCTGTGCTCAATGCTGCATTTCCAAGCACTGATACTACAAGAGAAAATGTAAAGCAATAAAACAAATAAAACTTTCTGTTTTGACATCCATGACTTCATGGGGAGTGATTTATTTTTTTGTACCACATAAGAATAATTTATGTTAAGCAATAAAGCGCTGCCGTGCCTTTATTCATTAGATAAGGAGAGGAGAGACAGTAAGTGTAAGTAAGCCTGTGAACTTCTGCCCCAATTATCGTATTGACCCGAATATAGGACGACTCTGATAATAAGATGACCCCTATTTTTCAAAAATCATTTTGGAAAAATGAAAATATGATGAAGACAATAAGGTTATTCATAAAACTTTTTATTGTGCAATTACTATAGAAAAAAAATCACACGGAGATAACACTCTGCTGTATTGTTAAACATTTTAGGAAGTATGGTACCATAGTTAAGGTAAGGTACATGTCAGGTTTCCATGTTATTTAAGATCAAGGTATAGTACTGTTTAATAAACTTTAAAAGACAAATTCTGGACTTCAACAAAACTTTCAAACTCCTTTGCTGGAGTCACGTGGTTCCTCCATGTTACATCAGATCCGCTCCATGTGTTCACTGTGATGCTCCATTCTTACTGGCTACTTTGGTGCGGCTCCATCTAGTGGCACAGATCTGTAACTACGATAGAAAAGTCTAGACCTCGATTGTAAGACGACCCTCGTTTTTGAGAATAGGATTTCTGGAATAAAAAAACGTCCTATATTTGGGCCAGTATGGTAGTCCTCAGACAAAGTTTGCAGAGTTCTTGCAATGAGATGTTGTTCAGCCCTGGTAGTGAACTGATGCATGGTCCACAGGTGTCATGGGGGAGAGGGAGGGGTAGTGAGGGCAGAACATCAGTTGGCATAAAATTCAGGAAAAATTGAGATAACGGGCCTTCCAAGGCCGGCACAGGGGAGCCAGTTCAGATAACAGCAACTGTGTTGGATCAGGCCGACTCCAGTAATTTTAGTCTGCTTTTAGAGTCTCACTGGTTCACTCAATGGCGAATTCCAAACAGCCAGATTTTGTGGTCCGTTCCTGCCAAGCCGAGCTCGCAACCTCTCCCAACTTCTTATCCATCCTGTCAGTGAGTTCAAGAACCACAGCTAGTCTGCAATTCTGATCAAGAATCACATCCAGTTTGTGGTTTAGCTCACAAAGTGTTCCAGTCTGAGTGTTGACAGCCTGACATAATCACACGACAGGCAGCTTCGTGATGACCAGAACAGCTGCTGACATTTTCTGAAACACCAGGTAACCGTCAACTCCAAAACAGCAGAAATCCTGTCGTCAGAAGTCTAAATATGTTTGCTTCCCATCGGGGAAAGAGAGCTCTCCTTTGCTCTGTCTTCTCATTGAGAAAAATTGACCAGTTGCATTAAGAGACCCGCTGTCAAGATTCATGTTTAGAAATGAGAAGATTATGTAAAGGGGCTCCAGATAGCTTGGCACCACAAAACAAGACAGAGAGCAGCATTGGGGCAGATAAAGGGGGGGGGGGGGGGGAGAAAAGCATCTGCCTTCGCCAAGAGCAGAAAAAAAAACTAAAAACATGAAAGTATCTCAAGAACATAAAAACAATATTGGCCACAATATTGCTGGAAGACTCAAATGTTGAAAAGAATAGTCAACAATAACACCCCTCCCATTAAAAAAAAAAACATGAATATGTATTTAAGATAATGTGCAAAAGATCCAAAGTTCCTGAGTTACAACTGTGGCCACAGCACATTTCCACCAGCAGAGGGCAGCCTAACTGAATTTGTAGCAACTACTCCCCACCAGGGAAACCTGAACCTTGAACCTGAAGGAAAGGACTGAAATTAGTTCAACAGGATGGGGAGGATGCTTCCAACCGTCCTCTCTGCCTGTGGAGAGAAAAGCTCAACAACAAACTCTGACATCTGCTGAGATCCCAATATTTTACTGCAGGTTTTCACTATTCTGTTCAGGGAGATTTTTGCCTCAAAGTTCAGGTTCCCAAACCAGCACATCAGTGAAAAAAGTCAAAACAGATTAAAAATCAACTCAAGATCTGTTTAAAAAAAAAAGAGTCATATTGAATCTGTTCACATGGAAGTAGGTCAGTCTGTGAAAGCAGAACAAATACTACTGGCCTTTCTTACTTCAGTTTTATGATAATAGAATCATCTGTGAATTTCAAAATGACACTGTTATCAGACCGACACTGATATTTATCAATACTCAATATAAAAGCAGTGGTGAGAGGACAGAACCTTGGCAGGATCCAGTAAATGAACTTAAACCGTCGTCTTTGAGTTCTGTTGAATAAAAACTCAAAACATTAAAATCCAGGATAAAATTATTTACAAGCTTTTCCAATAAAATGTGTGAATGAATATTAAAAGCAGATTAAAAATGTACATAAAAACAATCAAACTTGTGTTTTAATGTCTTCAATATGTTGTGCCTTTACAGAGGGGAGAAGTTCATTCTTCATGAGTCTTTCAAAGGATTTCATAACTACTGAAGTCAGAGGAACAGACCCACAATCATGGAAAACCTTGCTATTATTAATTTTAGCCGCCGGAATTATTAAAAGCTCTTTCCAACTCTCTGGAGCCCTCTGAATATGTGACACCCAAAGTAAATTTAGAAACTTCAGCTCTGTCTTTGTCTCACTGACTGACACAACCGTCAGCAGTTTGTTCCATATTATTCACACCTCACACATAATGAAGGCCGTTGAACGGCTGCTGCTGCTGCTCAACCATCTCAAACCCCAGGTTCTCCATGAACTGGACCCCCTGCAGTCTGCCTGTCGTGAGAGTGTGGGAGTCGAGGACGCTATCCTGCACCTGCTGCACAGGGTGCACTCTCACCTGGACAAAGGAGGCAGTGCTGTGAGAATCATGTTCTTTGATTTCTCCAGCGCTTTCAACACCATTCAGCCACTTCTGTTAAAGGACAAACTGCTGTGGATGGGAGTGGAGACTAGTCTGGTCACCTGGATCACAGATGACCTCACTGAACGGCCCCAGGTGGTCAGACTGGGGAACTTTACATCTGAGGCTGTGGTCAGCAGCACAGGGGCACCTCAGGGAGCTGTGCTCTCCCCACTACTGTTTACTCTGTACACCACTGATTTCAGCTATAACTCAGAGACTTGTCACATGCAGAAGTTCTCTGACGACACTGTAATTGTGCGGTGTATCAGGGATGGACAGGAGGGGGGGGTACAGGGACCTTGTGGAGGATTTTGTTGGGTGGCGTCGGGCTAATCAGCTGCAGCTGAACACCACCAAAAGGAAATGATTGTTGGCTGCAGTCACACACACACACAGTTGCACAGGACGCAGCAAGCACATGCACACAGAAGGGAGGGAGAGGAGTTACAAGAGAGAAAGAGAAAGAAAGAGAAAGCCCCATGACCCTTCAGAGGATGAAACGGGTATACACCTTTTCGACTTGAAAATTGTGGACATGCGCCCCCTAGTGGCCCCGCCATAACTGGACTGTGCGGTGTTCCACCAACTAACCCAAACACAGCAGCGTGGAGCATTATTTACGGATAACGCAGACATGTCTTGGATTGATGATGTTAGGCAGTGGCCTCCAGTTACAGATGAAGGTATTTTATCGCTGTTTTTAATGATTGGTTATGGAAATAGCATGATCTATTCCCATAATCAAACACTAAAAACTGTGGAACGCTGCAACGCTGGCTATAACTAACGTCAACAAGCCATAAAGATTATGCTACTGTAACCTTAACGCTAGCGGTAAATTAGGCTATGTGTTAACGTTATATTTAATTTATTTTTATCATTCTCCTAATTCATTCAGTCATTCATTCATTGATTTATAGGCTTGTGCTAGTGCCGAGGGCTACAGTAGCCTCATACTGCTGTTCTTTCGGCCAGAATCGTCCGGGACTCTCAGTGAGACTATGAATAGTACGAGACTGAATGTTAGCGAAAACTCACCCGGCTGTATTCATTTGGATCAAAGTCCTTTCTGTTGATATTTTTCACCCACGTCTTCCTAACTTCTTGTTCTGCAAACAAGGCAGTCTTCGTGCAGTAAAGGCTTGTGTATTTCACATACTTTCTTCTTCTATTGTTGAATTTTCACGCCATTGTTGGCACAGTTTATGACGGAACATGTATTCCCACTCGACCGACTCGACATTATAAAAATATATATTTGAAGAAAGACAAAAACACTGGTTAATCTGCGAAATCTGTGAAATCGTCGCTCTGTGTCGCTCTGTAGCACACTCCAGCAATGGCGGACGGGGTACTTCCGGGGGGCTGGCCCGAAAAGGGCTATAGATGATTGATGGATGAAAGAGAGAGAAAGAAAGAGAAAGAGAGAGAAAGAGAGCAGGGCCCACAACGCAGCAAGAGGGCAGGAAAGGTAAAAAGATGAGTGATAATAGGAAAAGGAGCAAAATTTGGACTCACTTTAATGTTATTGATAATTCCAAGGCAGAATGTTTGGTCTGCAAGGCAAAGATTTGGCTCCACAAACAACCTGCACAGGCACATGAGAACTGTCCATCTGGCAGTTCAATTAGAGGAAAAAAACAAGCAGGTGACGTCAATGAAGGTGCCAGAGTGTCAACTGAAACTGTTCCTGCAACCTCAGCGTCTACAGCATCTGCTAGTCCTCCTGCTCAGCCACAACCAGCTAAATTTACTACTCAGAGCTCTATCAGCCAATTTTTGCAGAAGCCTCTGACCACAGCAAGGCAGAAGACAATTGATGAAGAACTGGCCAAAATGATTGCATGTGATTTTCAACCATTTTCAGTTGTTGATGACAAAGGATTGTGGGAATTATAATTGTGCTGTGTGGAATTATGATTGTGCTTGCATATAATAGACATATATACTCAAATGTCAGGCATGGGTCAAGAGGACAGGCACTTAGATAGAGGAAGTAAATAGAAGAAGGAAGACACGTGAAGCTGTGTCAGGGTGATATGTCCTTATCAGGGAAAGGGTGTGTTTTGCACAATGAGGGAGTTTGCATTGAAACTAACAGAAAAGTGATTGTATCTAACAAACGCCCGTATGTGTCAATAAAACCAGTCTGAGCTGCAGAGCGACAGAATCCAGCTGGGCGAAGCAGAAGGACAGACCGCGGGGTCTGTAAGCAAAGGCGAAACTTGAGAGAGTGTCATGACTATTATTTAATTCAAATATAATCTCACTTTGAGTCCACAGGTCAGCAGTCCGGGGGAGGTCAATTGACCTCAACAGGATTCAGAGGTTTTATTCATGCACTCAATCCAATGTATGCAATTCCAAGCAGGAAAACAAAAAAAATCATCCCGGGCCTGTATGACAGAGAACGTGCTTCACTGCAACAGAGGGTTAACAAAGCCACAGCAGTTTGTTTAACAGCTGACAGCTGGACATCCCGTACCACTACATCCTACTGGTCAGTTACATGTCACTCTGTGGAAAACTACAAGATGGTGTCCTGTCTTCTGGACTGTTTTGAGTTCAGTGACAGACACACCAGTGACAACTTAGCAGAGGAGCTGCTAAAAGTGACAAAAGAGTGGGGTGTGGACAACAAAGTGGTTTGCTGTGTAAGTGACAATGCAGCTAACATAACAAAAGCAATAAAAACCCTGAAATGGACCCACCACCCATGTCTGGCACACACCATAAACCTCTTTGTAAGGTGATGAAGCCACTCTGGACAGAGTAAAGGCGATAGTGGAATTTTTCCACAGGAGCACAACAGCCAGGCACAAGCTGAAATCTACCCAGCAACAGATGGACATGCCTGAGCTGAAGCTCAAACAAGACTGCATCCTTTCACCTGTTAAAAAGGATTCTGGAGTCCAAGGATGCAGTCATCTCTACTCTGGCTGTTTTGAACGCCTCAGTGGATCCTTTGAGCCGAGAGGAATGAAGGTTCTGCAGGAGGCTGCATAGTTCTGGAGCCGTTTGAGCGGGTCACTGTGGAGATCAGTGCAGACAGGTATAGTGTACAAATGTTATCACATTATCATTATCATTATCATTATTATTATTATTATTATTATTATTAGTAGTAGTAGTAGTAGTAGTAGTAGTAATAGTTGTTGTATTATTGTTATGAAAAGTGGATCAGACATGACCAGAAGTAATAATATATACTGCTTAATAAAACAAGTCATAATTAGAACACTTATTGTTTACTCTTTTTCAACTCTGTTACAGCCTCCAAAGTATTGATCCTCTGCAAAGGTCTGCAGAGAGCGACCGCTGAGCACCAGACCAGAGTGACCTCAGGGGAAGAGTCAGAGTTGGTGGCTGCTCTCTGTGCTTCCACGGACAGAAAGTTCCACTGAATTGAGTAGAACACGGTTCTATCAGAATCCACAATTCTGGAGCCAAGGTTCAAGAAGCTGGCCTTCAACGACACCAGAGCTGTTGATGAAGCGCTTCAGAGAGTTACTGCAGCAGCAGCCAGATCCAGCCAGCCAACGTCACAGCCAGGGGCCCAGAGGGAGAAGAGGAGGAGCACGAAGAAGAGGAGCCACAAGCATCTGGAGCTGTTTGGAGGTTCTTTGAAGAAAGAGCCAGTGGAGACTCAACAAGAAGGAATCCTCCAGCAGGTTCAGTTCTTGTAGTACGATCCTACCTTCAGCCCCTTTTCCAAAGCAGTGCCGACCCACTGAGCTGGTGGGAGACCAGGGCTTCAGTTTATCTGGACCTCACTCATGTGATGTCAAAGAGACTGTGCATTGTAGCAACTTCTGTCTTCTCAGAGAATCTTCTCCAAAACAGGTCAGATAATAACAGAGAGAAGGAACAGAACCAGCCCTCAGAGCTGAGGCACCTGGTGTTCCTCAATGAAAACCTTCACTGAAGGACACAACTGTCATCTGGATGCAGATTTTTTTTGTTTTTGTTAAACACATTTTAATTTATATTTTGTTGTGTGATTCTGTAGTGTGTTAAGTAGTAAAAAGGTAAAAGTTTAAAATTGCTTGTTAACTTTATTTGTAAATATTTAAAGGTGGGGTAGGTGTTGTTTCACAAACGGTTCCATCAATCCAACTCAAGTGAGATTTTGAAAATATACACTCCCTCCCTCCTCCCAAAGGCTCCGCCTCCTCCTCTTCAGCCCACCCCTCGAAACCACGCCTTCACACGATTCACGACTACATGAACCATAGGGAGGGAGGGGTGGGTGGGAGTGCATTGATATTTGATGGACGTATTAGGCAGCCAATGAAAGTAATGATGATCACTATTTTGATTGGTCAGTGTTTTTCTCTGATTATACCCTCTAGACCGGACCAAAACATTTAGTTTTTTTTGCAAACATTTTATTTCAGTGGGTGCAATGGGAATGTGAAAAGGTTTTCAGGCAATATTGTAAAAAGTGCTGCAAAAAAAGAACACCTACCCCACCTTTAAATGTTTGGTTTTGCACTTTCTAATTTATTTTTTTTTTGATCACTCTCTTGATTTCATTCATAAAAGTGTTTTTCTATTTTACATTTTTGTTGGTAATAAATTAATTTAAGCGCCAAAAAATCTGAAGAGCCATTTGGGAGCCGAAAGAGCCGGAATTCCCATCACTACTCCCTCCACACCTAACATCCTCTGACTCAGTGGTGTGG
Organism: Hirundichthys speculiger; assembly: GCA_018398805.1. NCBI lineage: Eukaryota > Metazoa > Chordata > Actinopteri > Beloniformes > Exocoetidae > Hirundichthys > Hirundichthys speculiger. The sequence continues at coordinate 68,246 of JAGFBZ010000809.1, read as the reverse complement.
GTGTGCCAGGATGTGCCAGGATGTGCCAGGATGTGCCGGTGCCACCCATAGAGACAGCTGTCTCTATGGGTGGCACCGGCACACCCATAGAGACAGCTGTCTCTATGGGTGGCACCGGCACACCCATAGAGACAGCTGTCTCCGTGGGTGGCACACCCAAGGAGACAGAGACACACCCAAAAATGTGATGGGTGTGCGCCAGCTGTCTCTATGACTGGATCACCACAGCTGTCACTGGCTCCAGAGCTGCTTGGACCTTCTGTGGGACATCATTTATCTCCGTTCAGCTGTTCTTAGACGCTTTAATGTAGACTGATGGTGAAAACAACAATGTAGATCACTGACTGGAAGCTGATGAGAACTGGAGACACTTGAAGATGGAGCTGGCTCTGAAAGAGGAGCTGGAAGGGAAGGTCTCATAATGATTTACAACCAACGAGGCAGAATTAAGTTGATTCAAGGTCAGATAATAATGTTAGAATACAACAGATTTAAAAAGATTTACTTTAGAACGATCACTGTAAACAAGTCTAGGGACCTTGTTGAGATTGTGGGTTTTTGTATCACGGCTTAAACATGTTTATATAATGTGATCCTGAACTGTTGCAGTGTTGCTTTTCTCATGTTTTCTGAGGTCCTGAACTTCAACAAAAATAGAAATGGTTAAAACAAGTTCTCTCCAGTTTGACTTGAGTTGAGGACATGCCTCAAATGTCTAAAGAATGGGAACTTCTCACTTCTCTAAGCAGTTTTTTTTTTTTACTTTCAACTTTTGCTTTCATAAACATTAAAACATTGTAGGCTGAGCACAAAAGAAGTTTCTGTTTGACAGATTATTCACTCAGGAGTGCTGAGTATGCAGGTTTTTTCCAGATCTCAGCTGGTCCCAGACAGCTGATCCAGCCTGGTCTCACTGCTGCGGGACGTCGTCCCATCCTTCAATCAGCATCTGTTCCAAGTCAGCCAATGAGGTCGTGTTGGTCTCTCTGAGACCAAAACCGGTCCAAGCTGATCCTCCAAGTGTTCAGTGGGGTTGAGGTCAGAACATTCATCCTCTCCACTCCCAAACTCTGGAGGTGGTCTCTGATGAACCCATCTGTGGGGGAGTGGTGTCATCTTGGAGGACAGAGTTTGGTCCCAGACTGTGGAGATGTGGGATTGACACCAGCTGCAGAATTTCATCTTGATGTCTCTCTGCACTGAGGTTCCCTCCAATGATGACAAGCTTAGTTTTCTTCAGTGAAGAAGATCCCAACCCAGACCACCACACTGCCTCCACCAAGAGATGTGACTCTGTCACTGCATCAATCACCACAGCTCTGCGTCTTCTCTGGACTTTGACCCTGAGTCCAGAACCTGGACTCACTGCTGGACATAACGTTTGTCCAGATGTTCAGGACAGTCATGTGGCTGATTATCAGCACCTGGAGATTCGAGAAGTTAAAAAAAAAAGAAGCTGATTTCAGAAATCTTTCATGGTTTCATGGGTAAAACCCACAAACTCAGTTCTGCTGCTCATCCCTCAAATCCATGTTCCTGACAGATGTGGCTCCATTTAAAAGGGACATTAACAGGCTTTTCAGTGATATAAGATTTATTACCAAGAAGTGTTGTTACAACAAATAAATCATCTACCAAACACAAACTTCTCTACTTTTTCTGTTTAGTTTAGTTCACCAGAATGTTTGAAGAGAACATTATTAATCCTGAAGTATTATTCATTATTACATGCTTTAAAATATTCTAATAACATCTACATGTTAGAAATGATCTTTTATTTGATTTACAAGATATTTGATCTGCAGTTTGTCTTCAGTCATCACATCTTCAGAAATGTCGAAAGAAACTTCTCACTTCTTTAAGAAATTCCTCTTTCTACTTTCAACTTCTGCTTCACTGGGCGTTTTTTTACGGTGGCCTGTACGGTCACGGTGTTGTGAGTTTTGCAATAGCGTGTCGCACTTTTCTGGTGTGTTTGACCGTACGGGCCACCGTAGGTTTTGGTGTCATGGCGTCGTCGGCCATGACAGCCCTGTGTGTTTGTCTGTCACTTCCTGTCTCTCGTCTGCTCTGTTTCCTGTTTTACTTTGAAGGTCTGTCTTGTCTCCGTTATTTCCTGCTTTGCTTCCTTCCAGGTGTGTCCCTGATTGCCTGCACCTGTCTCTCGTTTGTCCCTCTGTCTGTTTAAGTCTCTGTCCCTGTCTGTCCAGGTCCGTTGTCTCCTGTTCCATGAGTTTCTCTGCCGGTTTGTCTTGCGTCCTGTAAGTTTCTCTGCTGGTCTTTGTCTCTGGTTTTCCCTCCATGTTCACCTGCCTGATACCTGGATTACCTGTGTGGATTTTTGATTAACTTTGGACTTTTGGTTTTTGTTTAATAAATATCTTTTTTGTGCGAACTCCTGCGTTTGGGTCCTCTATCCTGCCTCACTTAATGACATTTACAAACATTACTGTTGGAGAAAACTGATATTATGAATCATCCTGTTACATTATAGTTTGTTCTCTCGTTAATCACTTTACGCGTCCTGATCTTTAATCTGCAACTGGGAGGAACGTTCTGTTTCTGCACACACACACATACACACCTACACACACACACACACACAGAAACACACACACAGCAGAACAACTGCTGATTATGAAATAGTTAACACTAGAAAACCCAGAGTTTTCTACTCCTGCTACCATGCCCAGAGGACAGCCAAAAGGCTGCATGGTTTGAAATTAACATGTCAATGGCCCCATTCAATGCAGCCATTACCTGCCAGACGAGGGTGTCAAGCTTACTCCTTAGGGGGAGGGGTATGATTGGGGAGAGTCTGAGCACTCAAGATCCACTGTTTTGTACTCTGTCACAAGTTCTCAGACCTGCTGATTGCATGGCTGCTTTTTTTTTTTTTTTCAATCAATATATCTGCTTTCATAACTGTTGATGCACATATCACAAGTGCACATACACATAGCCAGTAACCTAACGACCTGACTTAGAAGACATACAATGTAAAAGTTCAATGTAAAAGCAGGGTAGGCGGAAGTGTGAACGATGACTACTAAACTAGGGAACCAAGGTGGATAAATAGCTCACTCACGGCACATAAAGTATTTCATGCTCTGCGTCAGCCAAGAAGCGAAGATGCCGAAACCACTCAACACCCAGCAAGCTTTGGACATGATCCTGAGCCAAGTCAACCCTTGTGATTCAGATGGAGAATATATAAACCTTCAGCTGAGTTCAGACTCTGAAACTTCTTCTGGTAAGAGTTCCCAAACATCGTATTTTCATTTAGTTATTTTACAAGTGTAGTATCTAAAGGGTTTTTCATTAGTAGAGTTTTCAACTCAAACAATCTTGCTACTCTTTTAGAAATTACCTCTAATGGCACTGTTTGTTGTCAGTTACAATGGAATTATCCCAATACAGAGGAGGCAGAGTTGAGATGTTTTGGAATTATAATTCAAATTATATCTTTGCCTAAATTTGTAACCTTGTTTGAGTTTTCATTGCTCTCATCATTTGGATATCTCATGGCTCACATCTCCAAAAAACATTTACCCTACAGATGAGGAGACTTCTCAGCCCCCAGAAAAGAAAGGTCGACTGGAGACACACACACCGGACCAACAGAGAAGGCAAAAGATGGCACAGTGTGGCATGAAGAACAGGTCGGGAGGCCTTTCCATCACGCAGTAATGGAATCATACACTGGAGATGGAGAGCCAACAGTGTTGGTCAGAAGAACGGTGACCAGTCGCTTACAGAGCTTCCTCTGCTTTATCACTGTTGACATGCTTCGAACTGTTTCAGGAGTGGACTGTTCAGCATGGACGGCAGACACAGCATGACAGTTGGTTCATTGCCCTTCCTGAACTCATGGCATTTATTGCAATTCTTCTCTTGCGAGGGGTGATAAAACTTCCATCGCTGCGTGACGCTTGGTCGGCAAAACTTGGACACCCACTGATCAGTGGCATTATGGCCCGTAACCGCTTCCAAGACATAATGCGACACCTACGCTTTGATAACATGGACACGCGCAGTGAGCGAGTTGGGACTGACAGATTTGCTGCAGTCTCCGATGTTTGGGGGTCTTTCGTTGCCAACTGCATCTCATCCTACAATCCAGGCAGGTGCATTACCATTGATGAGCAACCTTTCCCAACAGACTCGCTGCTGTTTCCTGCAGTACATTGCTACAAAACCCGACAAGTTTGGCATCAAGTTCTGGGTGGCATGTGACTTGAAGTCTAAGTATGTCTGCAATATTATTCCATACCTTGGCAAGGACCCCCAATCGTCACACCAGAGAGAGACTCTCTGAACATGTGGTGATGAAGCTCATGGAACCATTCATGGACAAAGGAAGAACTGTTACCACAGATAACTTTTTCACATCGTTATCACTTGTGCAGCGACTGCTCAGTCGGAAGACCACCCTCCTTGGCACAGTGAATAAGATTCGACGGGAGCTTCCACCATCAGCCAAACAAACTTTGGACCGCAATGAATACAGTACCCAGGTTTTTTCAACCTCTGGTGCCTCACTGACTGTTTATGCGCCCAAACGCAGGAAGACCGTCTGCATTCTTAGCTGCATGCATGGTGTGGTTGAGACTGGGGATACCCGAAAAAAGAAGCCAAACACTGTCACTGATTACAATGGCATGAAATGTGGTGTGGATGTTATGGACCAGATGGTGCGAGAGTACACTGTGCGCTCTGGAACACGGCGATGGCCAGTTGCAGTATTTTATAATATGCTTGACATTGCAGCGCTAAATGCACATGTCCTTTATCAGACATGTACCGGGGTGCAGGAGAGACGGGTGGACTTCCTGGTGGAGCTGGCCAGTGAGCTTGCTCAGTCTCATTTGGGAGCAAAAAATGCGAAAAAGGAAAAACTTCTTCGGCAACAACCTCCCACACCTGACAAAGGAAAAAGGGCAATGTGCCAGGTGAACTGTCGGTGCAGGAACAATCATGCCTCTTTGCGCTGTGTAGATTGCTATAAGTACACATGTGGTAAATGCAGAAAGGAGGTGGCGTGGCAGTGCCAAGTATGTGGCAGACAATGTAGATGACTGAAGTGCTGTAATGTAGGTAACACTTTCAGGAATTTCTAAGAAAACATGTCTTGTTTAAATCTTGTGCATCAACAATAAACCTCAGCAAGAAATGAAAAAAATAAACTCTGTCGACTCTTACTAACTTACTTTCTGTTGTGATTACAAAGTGTGAATATCATTACCCATAGCCTACTCAACTGGCTTTTTAGAGATGGCAAAAGTACTTGATTTCAGTACTTGGTAACAGTGCAGATACTGCAATAAAAACTACTCTGGTAAAAGAAAAATTATAAAAGTACTTCATCATGAATGTACCCAAGAAAAAAGTGAAAACAGTCAATAATATTATTTAATCTAAAAATGTAATTCAGTTAGATAGCCTCTTTGGGGCGGCTGTGGCTTTTAAAATACATATAGAACATAAATAGTAGCATTTCAATGCAGCTGCATCACTGAATGAGATAATTGGATAGTGACATTATCAGCTGTTTGAGCATACGAAGGTTTGAGCTCTGATTTATGGGGACAAAACCTAACTTTGGAGCAGACTAGGGTAAACAAATTAGGGGAAAAACTGAAAACAAAAACGTGTGTGATTTAAAAAGTAAGTATTCCCTTTTTAAAATTTAAAAAGTATATATACTTGTGTTTCAAAATAGTGAGTAACAGTAAATATTCAGCACAAAGATAAATACTTAGATTTTATAGGTATCTTTACTTTACTGAGAGAAACTGGGTAGAGTGAAACTGAGTAAAAGTGCTCTGTACTTGACACCTCTACTGGCTGTGCACAACTTGGCCATCTCATTTACAGAACAATGGTGTCGTTCACACCTGAGTTAAGATGTTAGCTCCAGACTAATCCAGCCACTTGGCTGCTCTTTGGGCATGGAAGGTAGGAAAGCCAAATGGCTGGGCTTTGGGTCTTCTAGTGTTAAACTGCTTATGACCTGACTGTTAACTGCTGATTGTGCTGAACACTATAAACATCTGTAACGACAGCAGCGGTAGAGTTGAATGTACAGAGGTTGTGATCTCTGTCCTGTTAGATCCAACAATTACAGCTAACAAAAATGTAACATTATTAATCATTTATTATGCATTGGTACATGATTTAAAACACTTTAATAACGTCTACATGTTACAAACATCTTTTATTCAGTTTACCAGGTCACTCTGGGTGGCTGTAGCTCAGTTGGTAGAGCGGGTCGTCCAGTCACTGGAAGGTTGGCAGTTCAATTCCAGCTCCAACTGTCTACATGTGTCCTTGGGTAAGACACTGAACCCTGACTTACCCCCAGTGGGTCTGGCAGCGCTTTGCATGGCAGCAGACGCCCACTGGTGCATGAATGTGAGTTAATGGGTGAATGAGAGGCCAATATAAACCACTTTGATGACTCCATGATGGTGTGGATAAAGCGGTATATACGTGCAGTCCATTTACTCATTGGCAACATAAAAGTCTGAAACTTGATGCAGTTATGAAAGAAACCTCCCAATTACTTTGAAAGTCAAATCAAAATTAAACACAGAGGCTGCTGGCCCATAGGGGGCGCTGGGGCGCCGCCCCACCAGCTGTGAAGGGGAAAAATATTTATTCTATTTTATTTTTATTTATTTTTTTGATCAGCATCAGATTAATTAATAGTATGTGTGTGCCTACATGTGATTTAAATAATTTAAACAACATTTCCACCAACTGACACTCATTAAACAGTGAATTTCCATCGACCTACAGTGCATCATTCTCTCACGGGGCGCTCGGCAAAGCGCCCCTGACCTGCAGCTAAATAGCCAATCCGGTTATGGTTGCTAGGTAAAAATGATTGATAATTGGCCTATCAACGTCACCAAATTTAATGCCGATGGGGCGCTGGAAATGTCGCCCCAACAGCTACGTAAAATGCGTGAAGGTTTATGAGCTAGAGCTACGTGAAGGGCCAGCGGTAGTTTTATTTCGTAGAGCGACTCCCAGACTCTGTCCTACGTCGGGAGAAAAAAAAAATACGGCAACGAGGAAGAGAGATGGCGACAACTGGAGTTCAAGAGCAGCTTCCACCTAATTCGGTGAAATCATTATTAATGTTCCCTTTTGTGAGACGGACGACGGAGAAAAAACTTCTCGTTAAGGAGCTGGGACCCGACAAGCCTGAAATTAACATTTTCCAGTAAACGAAGGAGAAAGGTAAATCGTCCAAACTGAGTTTTTGTCAGAGTTGGTTAAACCCTGAGACGTGACTGGCAGGTTGTGGAGCAGCTAATGCACTTTTCTGTTTCCCCTGTATCCTCTTCAGAAGTGACAGATGTGATTGGACTTGGACAAAGACTGGACTAACTGACTTAAAGCACCTCTGAACGGTTCAAGAAACATGAGAGATCCAAAGTTCACATGGAAAACTGCGTAAAGCTAGCTGTGCTCGGAAAGATTAGCATAGCAACGCAGCCAGATGATGGGCACCACATTACTGAAAGAAGGCACAATGAAGAGGTAGATAAAAACCGTAATATTGTGTCCAAGATAATCAATTGTGTTAAATTTTGTGGTGCTTTTGAATAAGCAGTGTGGGGACATAATGTCAGCTAGTCCTGGTACTGAGGTACATTGATGGACCCAACAATATACAGGAGCGGTTCTATTGATTCATACCCAACAGCTGTGTGGATTCAACAGCTGGTGTCTTATTGGAGAGGCTGCACAGCATCCTTCCGGAGGGACAATTTGCCCCTTGATTGTATAGTATTTGATAGCATAAAGTCTAATATAGCTGTAAACTGTTACTTCTTATTTGAAACTGGAAACTGAAATTAAATTATTATTGTGGACCTGTTGTCATTTTCCAACTGTTCATTTTAATGCTTATGCTAGATTAGGCAGGGAAAAATGTTGGCACACCAGCCCCACCAAGATTTTTTTTCACCAGCCGCCACTGATTAAACATAAAGTGACTAACAGTTCAAATAGTGATAACTTGATAGATTCAAGTCTGTTTTATATTTTCATCATCATCAGATGAAGCAGAAGAATAATATGGGTACTTTTTCACAGGAAATCTGATATGTGGAAATACGTTGGTCGGTTCTCCTCAACCGTTACAATGTCATGGTGAATCATCAGAAAATAATTCAAAAACAGGAGATGACTGTTTCACACAGATTGTCAGCTCTCGTTACTGGGAAGTGAGAAATGTGTAGGGAGCTGATGTTCATAAAACTTTATGCTGAAATGCTTCTTTCTTGTCCTCGTCACCTTTGATACAAAGTCTGTACATCATAAACTCAGCAAGTAAGACGTCTGTTTCAACTGCAACACTCCTTTAATATGGAGGCCTTGTATGAACACAGACTTAGATGTTTTACACAGTTTGATCATGACACAACTTTGAAACATCTGTTGAAACAACTTCTTTTAAATGAACCACAAACAGACCGTGACATTTGTCCTGCTTAACTGCTGATAGAATTACTTCACAGATTCAGTTCTTTATTCTGAACCTCAAGACTTTTACAGACGGTCACATGGTCATTAATACTTCAGTGTGAGTCGTAGAAACATCATGTGGCTGATTTTATTTGGACTCTGACAAACCAGCAGCATGAGCTGTTCAGAAGAAGATCAAAACAACAGACACATTTAGAACAAACAGAAAACTTTGTCATATATATATATATATATATATATATCCACATACATGTGTCAGATCCAGAACCTCATATTAATAATGAGGCAGCACTACCTCACATCAACACCTACATCAACACTGGTAGTGAATAAAACATAAACCTCCCAGTGGTTTAATGGTCGTGTTGTTGTCTATAAGTGGGACGTCCTGGATTCACATCCTGGTTGTGTCAGGAAGTGGATCCATGTCCCACATCAATCATAGACAGACAGACAGACACTTAATTCATCCAGATGGGAAATTTACAGATGACAAAAAGAATTTGATCTAAAAACAAAACAAACCCATGACGAGTTTTAACATGAAACTGAAGTTTTTTGTGCTTAAGTTTTGGATTCCACCATAGTTTCCTCTTATTTCCCCATAACGTGATCAGACTTCTTCAATTTGTAAAAATAGAGAAGAGCGACTTCACGTGACTAAAAAAAAACTATTTAATGTATGAGCATGTTATTTACCTTTGATTTTATCATGAACTCATTGTTCTTTCAGACAGAACGTTCTGGAGGAAACTTTACTTTTGTCTCTTGTGTGACACATATATTTTGTCTCGTGTTTTCTCCTGCTCTGTTAAAACTATTCTTTATCTCAGACTTCTTGGTTATTTATCATCAATCTACAGAGATGCAAGTGTGACCCCTTCATGAGCAATAGATATTAAAATCTAGTCATTATCAGAGACTTTATATTTAAGTCTTTACTCTCAGTCTTGCTTAGATATAACAGCCACCAGGTGGTTAGAAAAAAAAAAAAGAAATATAAATGATTTTTCTACAACTCTTTTCGACTGTTAAACCCAGAAACTATTTCAACAGAGTTTTCACCACCTCGTCAGCTTTGAGTAATCTGTCTTGATCATTTTATTGATTCTGATCAGGCTGATCTCAAAAAGACAAGTGAGAATAAAGATGAAAGAAGCTCTAAACCCCCAAACAGAACCAGAATGACTGTTCTGGTCTCTTGGGTGGTCTACTGGGAAAGTGTTTAAACAGAGCAAAAGGGACTTTTATGGAAAATCAGAAATCCACTCATCTCTGGGTGATGAGATGAAGACTCTCTGAGAAAGACTTTAATGTGGATGGTTCACAGAATTTCTGCAGATTGTTAAGTTGTTATCACAACGACCAACATCTATGGAAGGGAAATGCTCATGGTTAGTAATAAAAACCTAAACCAGTCATCTGTTTAGGCTGATTCATAACCCCCCCCCCCCCCCTTAATCTCTTCCAGAAATTCAATTGCTCCACTCAGCTGCATTGATGATATATTTAGAAAAAAAAAGAACACTTTATTTCTTGCCAAAGAGCAAACAAAGAGCTGAATCTGAGCCCTGATGTTTCTGACCAGCGGCTGTATAGCGGGGGGGGGGGGGGGGGGGGGGGGGGGGGGGGGACGTCGGTCCTCAAGGGCCGGTGTCCTGCAGGTTTTGGATGTTTCTCTGCTTTAACACACCTGATTCTAATTAATGGCCTTCATCATCTTGTCATCAAGAGCAGCACATGTCTGTTAATGACACAGTCACTTGTATCAGGGTGTGTAGAAGGATGGAAACATCTAGAACCTGGAAAACAAAAAAAAAGAAAAAAATCTGTGGGTTTTTTTGTTTTGTTTTGTCACTGTCTGACATTAAATCAGACTAACTTTTTCCTGCTTTAGGTCAGTTAGGGTTACCAAAATTATTAGTATTTGCTAAATGGCAGAATAATTAGAGAAATCTTTAGAGCAGGGGCTCTCAAACCTATTTTTCAAAGGTCCATATCTACTCTCCATTGAAGGCCAGAGGTCCAGAAAAATGTTCCAAGCAAAAGAAAGAAAAACGTTTGGTTTCCAAGACCCGCTCTATTTTGCTGATTGGCTCTAAAATCACAAACTCCCATGAACTGATGGGCTACTTTTCCCTGTCATTTATATGAGCACTCTGCTCCTCCCTCCCCCCCTTTGACTGACAGCTGTCACCAGCTGCTGTCCAGCTGTCACAGATGTTCAGAAGAGGGATCGACTGATATGGATTTTTTAGTGCCGATGCCGATACCGATTTTTTTTTCCCATCACCCTTAGCTGATGACCGATTATGGACTGCCGGTTTTCTTGGGCCGATACATGTGGCCGATTCTCCCTTTGCTCCCTCAATTTACATTTAAAAAAATGACACAATGATAACAAATATTACAGGTCTCAAGTTCAAACAAACATTTGTTGAAAAGTAAAAATTTAACAACTTCAACTTCACCACACAAACTTTCAAATAAAAGTGTTAACGCGTCTGCATGTGCTGCAGGGTCTTCCAGCGACACAGAGCTGCCCGTGGATGCCTGTCGGTAAATCATGCCACGGAAAAATACATCGGCGAACTCAGGCAGGAATCGGCCGATTCAAGTAAAAAACACAAATATCATCCCGATATATCGGCCGGCCGAAGTATCGGTCTATCCTTAGTTCAGAATAGAAACACAGATGCAGGAGGGCTAAGATGAGAAAAGATGGAGTCGTCACTGGATCGCTGTGAATAATATCCAATGACACTGTTTTAAACATTACAAATAATTCATCAAGGTATTTGTGAAAGGGTCATTTTAAAACTTAGATGTGCTGAGTTTGGACTAACGCCATCCAGATGTGGACTGGGATCCAGACTTTGAGAAGTCCAGCTTCAGAGAATAGTTTTTATTACTTTATTCAAAGTTAGGAGTTTACATACATTTCCTTAGTATTTGGTGGTGTGTTTAGGGTCATTGTCCATCTGGAAGACCTATTTGCACCCAAGCTTTAACTTCCTGGCTGATGTGTTGTAGTGTAGCTTCAATATTTCTACACTATATTCTTTCCTCATGATGTCATTTATTTTGTGAAGTTCACCAGTCCCTGCTGCAGCTGAACACCCCACAACATGATGCTGCCACCACCATGCTTCACAGTTGGGATGGTGTTCTCAGGCTGACATGTTTCCCCCTTCATCCCACTCAAAGTCATCTATGTGCTACTGGATCCTGTTCCTTCTGAGCAATTTAAAGATGTTCTTCTCATCATTGTTCTGTAATCTTGGATCTTGTCAATGTATCCCATTTAACTAGACAAGAGCTTCTAAGATTTCAGGAATTAAACCTCAACTTAAAAACACATCTTTGGATCCTGATGGAGTAACAGCTACAGGCTCATTTCCAACCTTCCTTTTATTTCCAAAATTCTTGAGAAAGTTTCTGCCAAACAGTTAAATGATTCTCTTTGTAGAAACAATATCAGCATGTGCTTAGTTGTTACATGTTATCAATATAAACTTCAATCAGGATTTAGATCTAATCACAGAACAAAAACTGCTTTGGTCAAAGTCACCAATGACCTTCTCATGTCTTCTGACAGTGGATCTGACTCTGTTCTTGTTCTCTTGGATCTCAGCGCAGCCTTTGACACTATTGATCACGAGATTCTCATTGATAGGCTGGAGCAGGTTGTTGGAATTAGAGGAATGGCATTAAAAAGGTTCAAGTCATATTTGTTGGATCAACTTCAGTTTGTTCATGTCAATAATGATTGTTCCAATCGTATTGGGGTCAGTTGTGAAGTACCGCAGGATTCCTTTCTGGGACCGACACATTTCCTCTGATATATGCTGCCTGTAGGAAACAACATATCAGCTTTCTCTGTTATGCAGATGATGCTCAACCGTATTTGATTTGGTTCATGTGGCTACAAGGACAAACAGCCTTATTAGAAGCATGCGTCAAAGATGTGAAGACCTGGATGACCTGGACCATTAATTTCCTGCTTCTTAATAATTAATCCAGGCCTTTGTTACCACTGTTATTGTGATGCTCTGCTTTCCTGTGGTCCAAACAGTCGTGTTAAAAACCTTCATGGTCCAGAAAGCTGCAGCACCAGTATCAACCAGAACTGGAAACAGAGATCACATCTCAACATTCTCAGAGTTCATTGAACCAACTATGACCCAGAGTCCTTTCAGTTCAAACTTAAAGGGAAAGACAAGACTTAAATACACAAAGGAACAAACGAGAGGCAGGTGTAAAAAATCAGGGACATGAAGGGAAGGAAGTGAGGGTGAACACCACAAAGACAGGAAACACCAAAGTAAAACAGAAAACAAAGTTGATTGAAGCCAGGGAAGTTGAGAACAATAAACCAAATCCAGAATACAAAGAAGAAAACAACCCAAACCATGACACTAGTAGAACTGCTCCCTAGATGCAGGTTTACTTGCTGGTCTAGAGTCTGTAGGTCTACAAACAGTGTCAGAGCTTTTAGCTATCAGGTTCCTCTCTTATGGAATCGACTTCCAGCATCGGTCCAGGAGGAAGACTTTGTTTTAAATAAAGCCTTTAACTCTACAGTCTCTAAAACTGCCTCTTAGTGATGCTGCTCTGTCAGGGTTTAGGGTTTGGAACCAGGAGGAGAGCAGGAGTTTCCAACAAGAAGTCCTTCATTGTCCCAAATAAATAAATAAATAAATAAAACCACACACACAAGACCAAAACTTAAGTGAGACATCCAGAATCCCAGAGAAAACAGTCAGGAAGACAGGAAACAGATGGAAAGAGACTGACCAGATGTGGGAAACAAACTAACTATGAGGAAAGATCAACTCAAGATCAAATCAACAGAGTAACCAGCAAGGAAGGAAGAAGGGAAAAAACAAGACTTAAATAAGCCCGGAACAAACGAAGTGCAGGCAGGGGAGCAGATATGATTTTTAAACTGGGGGGGGCTGAGCTGTCATTAGAAGTGTGAGTTTTCTAACTGAATTAACATTATAGGCCTTTAGTTAACACTCGCCTTACATGATCAGCTTGTTATTTGTCTGGTACGTTAATCACACTCCAAAACTTAATATCTTCTGCATGTTTTAATTAAACATTTGCTGATCTCAGCAGGATAAAGAATCTCATCAACTTTAGAAACGTTAACTGTAATTTCTAACAGAAAGGAAATGTCCAAAAATGTATAACAAATTAACATTGAAATGATTCACACTTGTGCCTTCATATAAATGATTAGAAACATTACAATATGTATGAAAACAGAAGTTTAAACACTTGAACAACAGATTCATACAAATAAAAGTCCATCCATCCATCCATCCATCCATTATCTATACCTGTTTCATCCTCCGAATGGTCACGGGGACAAATAAAAATAAAAAGCATTTTTTCCAATCAACAAAATTGATCAGAAAAAGAAAATCCCACTGCAGCCAAACAAATTTACCATCTGTGGCTGCTCTCTGGTAGATCCTCTCTGGTAGATCCTCTCTGGTGGATCCTCTCTGGTAGATCCTCTCTGGCAGATCCTCTCTGGTCGATCCTCTCTGGTAGATCCTCTATGGTAGATTCTCTCTGGTAGATCCTCTCTGGTAGATCCTCTCTGGCAGATCCCCTCTGGTAGATCCTCTCTGGTAGATCCCCTCTGGTAGATCCTCTCTGGCGGATCCTCTCTGGTTGATCCTCTCTGGTAGATCCTCTCTGGTAGATCCTCTCTGGTTGATCCTCTCTGGTTGATCCTCTCTGGTAGATCCCCTCTGGTAGATCCCCTCTGGTAGATCCCCTCAGGTAGATCCTCTCTGGCAGATCCTCTCTGGTTGATCCTCTCTGGTAGATCCTCTCTGGTGGATCCTCTCTGGTAGATCCTCTCTGGTTGATCCTCTCTGGTAGATCCCCTCTGGTAGATCCCCTCTGGTAGATCCCCTCAGGTAGATCCTCTCTGGCAGATCCTCTCTGGTTGATCCTCTCTGGTAGATCCTCTCTGGTGGATCCTCTCTGGTAGATACTCTCTGGTAGATCCTCTCTGGTAGATCCTCTCTGGCAGATCCTCTCTGGTAGATCCTCTCTGATGTTGTCAGGAGCTTCCATGCATTGATCCTGCTGAGAGGTCTCCACAGACAGTGTCAGCACCTGCACCTAGGAAACAACAGACGTGTCCAACATTTGCATTATGTGTTGAGAAAGCAATGAGATCAGTGGTGACAGAAGTAAACGCTCCTGTAGGAAGAACACATGGTTGTTCTGGAGTTGAGAACAACAGCTCCAAGCACCAAACACCTCTCTCTATTTCTTCGTGGGCAGTGATGTCATCAGTTAGTCTTCGACCTCAGCTCAGTCTGGTTTTGCCAGATATACTGGATCTCATACCGATGCTTCTCTTGACCACGGCGTCACAGATAGAAAGAGTGTTTGTACAGTCGACTCCTTTCACCTCAGTGTAGAGAAAAAGAGAAAATGAAGTTGTTTCATTGTTTTTATCACCTGCCCTGGCAGAAGAGACACCTTTGTTTTGTAGACTCCAGAGCCAACAAGGGTCTTCTATCAGGATTTCACTCACAGGTGATTCTGAGGTAACTGGATGATCTGGAGTCATTTGCAGGTTTCTTTGTCTGGAGCCATGTGCTCAGACCTTCATCCTTGCATGCAGACCTCTCTCTGTTTCCACATGGCTGATGTCCAACACAGAGTAACCTCTTCAAGAAGTGGAGCAGCATACTTTTCTGATGTCCAACCAGGTGAATCTGTTGTTCAGTTTGAGCTGCTTCAACTTCTGTGTGACTAAGACATTATACACTCAGGATGACAGTCTGTGTCTGGGGTTATTTATCATCTAGTGCAGTTAAATATAATGCATTAAGCACATAACAATAAAACAGTTAATGTCTAATTTATGTATAATAATGTTGTGAACACATGAATATATTGCTGTAAAGCATTTTTGCTGGTCTTAAAACTGATCTTCATGCTATGAAACACTGATTTGTGAGTTTATTTTTCATACCAGTCAGAGGAACAGTTACAGTTAAGTGTTCACCATTTTAATGTCTTTTCTACTTCTATCAGTTAGACTGAAAGTAATAAAGGAGTAAAGTACATTTCTACCACTACCATGATCACAAAGTCCGATGTCTCATTTCATTCACTCACTTTGAACAGTTTATGTTTATTTGTTTGGTGGGGAAAAGAGGTTCAGTCAGTTGTTTACTACTGTAAAACCCCCTCCATCATCAGATGTTTCTGGGAACAAACACTTAGTCAAGTGGTCAGTACATTATGACAGTTGTAATGTTTTCTGGTTTATAGTCGTTCTATTCTAGCACCTCTAAAAACATTTCACCATTAAAAACGTGTGATCTGTTAATCAAAGGAAAAGTGCAGGTAAATAAAGCAGTCAGGATGATCTGTAAAAACTGGTTTTTACTGATCTGCAGGGGAGCAGCAGAGTAACTAATGACACAAACAGAGCGAGGAAACGATGAAGAAGGCTGCAAACAGAAGACTTTTCTGGAAAGAAGAACACTGACTCGGCCATGTTAGCAAGGCATGTACAGTGATCCCTTGCCACTTCATTTAGATTAACATTTAGATTTAGATTCAACATTTAGATTAAATATTTACGGCAAAAACACAATCAGGTGTCACCACTAGAGTTTCAGATGTTACAAGTCCCCCTTGACCAGCCTTCTTGTAATAATTCATTGGCTGTCAGTTGTTATTTTATATCTCACCGCAAGCTATTTTCTTTCCAAATTTCATGCAAATCGGCCAAGTAGTTTTTGAGATATCAGTCGGAACATGGTGTATTTTGGCGCTATTTGGCGCGTTACAGATGGTCATCTTGATCTCTATATACCCCATAAGGTATCAAAAATATGAAAACAAGTGTTAAATGTCAATAAAATGCACCTAAAATATTGAAATAACATGTTATTTTACTTATCTTTTCAGGTGATGCGTCATGGGAGCAGAACAAGTTTTGATAACGTGTCATTCAGATTTTTATGTTTGTTACGAAAATCTTGTCTTCGGAGGTTGCACGTCGAAATGTGTGTCCCACAGTGGCATTTGCATAAAATACTGCATCAAAACTGTGTTTATATCAATAATATTATCCAGCTGTTTGACTTAGGTCATGATAAAGACACCTGGTACATGTCCTTGTTCTGCAAATATAGCCATCACGTCATCTTGCTAATTTTCCACCAAAAGCTGTAGTGTCCGTACCCCCTGCCTGTACAGCTAATGAACTGCTCCACATCAATAACTGAGTATGGGTTTTAAAGTTGCTTCTATGTGAAATGAAAATATGCATACAAAATTTTTTTATCACTGATAGTACTGGTGATGAGGGGAGTCAAGATCATTAGTGTAGTGTCCGTACCCCCAATGTAGTGTCCGTACCCCCATTATATGAAGGGTTTTGAGGGGCGGTTAAACCATGGCAACATTGTAAATTTAGACTCCGTTATGCATCCATGTCTACTGGAAGTGTCAGGTGTGCGTCTGACATGAAATCCAGACCTCTGGATTTGGGTAGTAATAGAATATCCCGTGACAGCCTATAAATGACTGACCCAATCTTATCCACGCTCAGATCTCTGGATAACTGTGTCGCTCCCATTCTCTCTTGACTCCTCTTAAAGTAAGTGAACCTAAATGGATAATTGTCATGTATATTGTTGGATTCAGCTTTGAGGAATATTTGTATTTAAGGTGATTTTAGCATTTAATTCAATCTAATGAACATGGTGAACCAGCCAACCCAGCCTGGTTCACCAGCCATGGTGAACCAGTCTGGATTCATGAAATGGAAATACTGCAATTTGATGACAGTGGACATTACAATTTGTTCTGGTTCTTGAAATGTTATACTGTCAAACTGTACCAACAGAATCAATGTAAAGCAGAAACATTTAAGTGTATTTAAGCATGTTTGGAGAGCAAGTTGGGTCGGCATAGATGTTATGTAGTGTCCGTACCCCCCCGGCGTTACGAGGACTGTACAGTACCAAAAAATGTTGTTCATACACGTAAATTGTGTTTATGGATCATATATTTTTGTTTAAGTTGTTGGAGCCGCGAAATATATGATAAATGTTAAACTGATCAACCGAAAAGTACTTTGGGGCAAATTTTTATGGTGGAAAATGTTGTCTCACTGGATTTGCTTGGTGTTTTGACAGTTTATGAGCTCAAAGTGACAGAAAATATGCATTGAAGTTGGAAATAAAAGGTTTTGAGATAAAATTACGTGTTATTTTCAGACATGAATGTGAATTTTCCATGAAAAAAAGGACACATCAAATGCATCTGAAGAACTGTTGTAGTGTCCGTACCCCCTCTGACGAAAAATGACCTCCCAATTTACAATTGCCGTAACTTCAAAACCAGAAGCCCTTGTGCTCCAAAATTTCGCGATGACGAAGAGCAAACTTTCGAGTTTGATTTCAGATATATGAATGTGCTATTACTATTGGTTATATTTTTCACCTCTGTGACCCATGTGGTGACACCTGATTGTGTTTTTGCCGTTAGGTAAAACATTTAGATTTAGATGAAACATTTAGATTTAGATTTAGCATTTAGGCATAACATTTAGATTAAACATTTAGATTTAACATTAGATTTAACATTAAGATTTAGATTAAACATTTAGATTTAACATATATACATATAATATATATATATATATAGAGAGAGAGAGAGAGAGAGAGAGAGAGAGAGAGGAGAGAGAGATATTTAAATATTGAATACATTTTAAAAGTAAACAAATATTGTGTTAAATGTGCTAAAAAAAAGTGACTTTCAAAAATTCACACCACTTTTTAAAACATGATTTGAAGCTAAATGTGCTAAAATGTTGCTATTATTTTCAGCATGACCAACTTTATAAACGGCCCCATACACTCATAAAGAAACAGATAATAAAACTTTCACCTCCTCTTACGTTTTTTTCAGTCAAACCACTAACAGCTCCTCCTCATCATCATCATCTGAATGCAGCGTTGGTTGAAGCGTTACTTTCTATTTGAGTTTACTGCAACAGCAATATCATGATCGGACTCTTCGGAACTTCTCACGGATTTAAAACCCGCAGTTTTATTTTCTGGACTGTTCTTTCGTGAGTTTCATGTTTCCGACGGTACTTTAACGTCTCATCTTTGAATATGCGGAGTTTGTTCGACGGTAAGTTCAGTTTATTTTCCGTGTTCATTTGTTTTAGTCTCGTCAGATAATATAAATGCATATTGTTTCCAAGTTTTACAGACTGTGAGAACTTGATGAAAACTATTCAGTGTTTCTGCAGAAATATCTCGGTCTCTGCTGATGTTTGGTTCATGAAAGTTTTGTATTCAGGAAGTTTCTGCAGGGCGGCGGTCTCCGGTTCAAACATGAAAATAAAATGCGTCAAACATGAGATTGACCCAATAAATGTTGACATTTTTACAGACATTGCAGTGAATTATGGCTCTACCAGAACTGAAAAAGTATCTTCATTTGATTTTCAAATCCACGTCATCCAGTAAACTGAAACCAAAGGTGAATTATAACCCAGGATAAGAAACAAACAACAGACCTATTTTAATTTAATTTGAGGGCTCCTGTGTTTAATATTGAAGTCACGTGACTTTAAAACTGTTTAAAAATACTCCAACATTGGTAATTTACTGACGGACCTGAAGTCAGAAGGTTAGAAGTTGGTTATGTCAAACTAACTTCACCAAGTTATATAATTTAATGCTTTAAAGGGCAACAGTTGATGTTAAAATGTTCCTGTAGTCTGTTAAAACAGAGTTTAAATACAGGAATTAAATGATAGATGTGGCAGTAGTTAAAGTAAACAGCAGTCTGCTCTCTCCCTGTTCTTCTAAACCATAACTATATAAATAAATATTTTGTTCCAGTTTAAACTGTTTTCTTATCAGGGTGTGGACCGTGTTGGACTTTGTTCTGTATTTTTCATCTGAGTGAAAACTGGTTCAGTCTGTGACAAAACTAAATGTGAATTTTTTTTTAGTTCATGAACTGGATTTGATCATATGATTGATCAAATGTTTCATAAACTGCAAACATCACATGCAAATTGTTATCTTGCTCTGACAGTCCCGTGGTAACCACAGCTCCCATGTGATAACATGTGACTTAGTAAAAATAATTTTATCAACAACAATGTGCTGATATAACACTTCTCTAGTTCAGCGATCACTCAAGGTCCTTTTACAACGCAAGCAGCTTTCCTTCACTGTCACACACATATTAACTGAATCAATTTGTTTAATAGACCAAATTATTCCAATAATTACTCCTATAATTATTCTTATAATCAAATTAACTTCCTTTGTGGCTGTTCAGGGTCCCTACAGCAGAATGATCCACATGAGATCCACATGCTGGATGTTCTTCCTGACAGGATTCAAACCTGAGACCTCCCATGTGGTTGGTGACATCACTAAAGCACCAGGGAGGATAGTCTAATTATTAAATCAAAAATAAATCCTGTCTAGGTTATACATTAACCAGAGTGCGATTCTTATAACCAAATAACACTTTGGTTAACATACACTCACTGACCACTTTATCAGGTCCACCTGTCCAACTGCTCGTTAACGCTAATTTCTAATCAGCCAATCACATGGCAGCAACTCAATCATTTATTCATGTAGACATGGTGAAGATGATCTGCTGCAGTTCAAACCAGCATCAGAACGGAGAAGAAAGGTGATTTAAGTGACTTTGAAGGTGTTCTGGTTGTTGGTCAGTGTTTCAGAAACTGCTGATCTACTGGGATTTTCACCACAACCATCTCTAGGTTTACAGAGAACGGTCCAGAAAAGAGAAAATATCCAGTCAGCTGCAGTTCTGTGGGAACAAATGTCTTGTTGATGTCAGAGGTCAGAGGAGGATGACCAGACTGGTTGGAGCTGATAGAAAGACAGCTGTAACTCAGTTAACCACTGGTTACAACCGAGGTCTGCAGAAGAGCATCTCTGAACGGACAACACGTCCAACCTTGAGGTGGATGGACTACAGCAGCAGAAGACCACAGCAGGTGTCACTGCTGTCAGCTAAGAACAGGAAACTGAGGCTACAATTCACACAGACTCACCAGAACTGGACCAGAGAAGATAGAAAAACGTTGTCTGGTCTGATGAGTCTGGATTTCTGCTGCAACATTCAGATGGTCAGAATTTAATGTCAAAAACATGAAAGCATGGATCCATCCTGCCTGGTATCAATGGTTCAGGCTGCTGGTGGTGTAATGATGTGGGGGATATTTTCCCGGCACACTTTGGGTCCATTAGTACCAACTGAGCATCGTGTCAACACCACAGCCTACCTGAGTATTGTTGCTGACCATCTCCATCCCTTTATGACCACAGTGGACCATCTTCTGATGGATACTTCCAGCAGGATAACGCTCCAGGTCATAAAGCCTGAATCATCTCAGACTGGTTTCTAGAACATGACAATGAGTTCACTGGACTCAGATGTCCTCCACAGTCTCCAGATCTCAGTCCAGTAGAGCAGCTTTGGGATGTGGTGGAACGAGAGATTCTCATCATGGATGAGAAGGATTATGGCAGTTCTGAAGGCAAAAGGGGTCCCACCTGGTACTAGTGAGGTGTACCTGATAAAGTGGCTGTTGAGTGTATATGAAACCTAGACAGGATTTATTCTTTATTCTTAGCCAGACAGCATGTCTTTGGGGTGGGAGGAACCCCAAGTCTTTCAGCTCATTTATAGAACTGAATGTAGGATACTTACTAAACGTTCCCATGCACCCAAAAGCTGAAAATAGCACCAAAACAATCATCTGATTCATAAAACCATCCGTGCAGACGTCTACAAGAAATTTCCTCTTTGTAAATTATAGCCCACATGGAAGTTTGCTCAGGTGGATTCACCTCATATCTCGCATCATAATTGGTCAATGCAAAGTTCCTCGTGAATGTTTGCACATTTTTATGTTAACATGGACAAATTAATTTAACTGGGAGCCCTGATAGCTAACTGTTAATTAATATAAAATAAAATACTTTGAAAAGTGGGTACAGATGATGGACGGATGGATTTATCTATTGCTTTTCTGTAGAAAGATGTGCTTGAATTTCATTCACTTGGCGATGCTGTGGTGCATCATGGTACCGGAGCGCCATTGATGTCTTTGTTGCAGTGACTCAGAGTTGTCAGAACCAACTCTAGACCCACGATTTGGAACCAAAAACATAAAGTTTCTTAACTCAGGGTTTTGTCAATCTGAGAATATATATTTTTTAATTTAACCTGATGTACCCGACGAGGACGCCGGCGTCCTCATTGTGTAATAATTTTGTCTAAAAATGACTCATACAGAACGATCACTTAATCTGTTATAGCTGTGTTTGGTATCATTGAACTCTGCAGAGTCTCCTCTTTGCAAAGATAATACCGTTTTTCTTTCATCTCTTATATATCTTGCACAAGAGGTGCATAAAGACATAAAACCCGAAAGTCGTGAAAGTCAGCACTTACCGGTTTTCGTCGGTAAAAGTCCCCGAAAACGCGGAGAAACGGTTTGAATCCGGTCCCTGTTTGTTGACAGAGGCTTAGCTTGTCTATAAACAGAAAGATGCTCACTCGAGCGATTTTTGGTTGCTGAGAAATGCCCTGAACAAGCTTGGTTCTTCATGTACGGTTGAATTCTCGTGATCATTTATTGAGATTTAGTGTCAATAAATGTTATTACTTATAACTAAAGCACTTTTTTGCAATTCAGTACCATATTAGAAGTGTAAAAAAGTTTTGTTTGATTTCCGATCGTAGTTTTTCAAGCAGAGGAATCGTCTTCCCGAAACAAAGATGGCTTTGTTTGAATTTCCGGTGACTCTCTTTGCAATGCATTTGATTGACAGCTACAAGGCGGACCTTAGATTCGTCATTTCCGCCTTTTAGAGCATAGATCAACCTTTCCAATGACGTATTGCATGTGTAATTCGACTCTATCTGAGCCGTTTTATGCCTACATTGTGTCTCAGGGCTGAGACACAATGAGCTAAAGCCCTGCCGAGCATGGTGGAGGAGGGGTAGTCATATGGGCTCGTTCTAAGGAAATCATGACTGGGCACCTGTTTGTACTTTAAACACATCAGGGGGAAACTTTTGCCCAGATATTCTACCTTGTTTTGTCGTTAAACAACCCTGATGTGGAACAGTGGAGCATCTTTGTTGTTCTGCTTTAGAAGGTGGTAGAACAAAGGGGAGATGAGCTCTGGATGTAAAGGTGAGCCAGCATGGTGGAACATGTTGCACATTGAGATCACACACTCATGTAGCGCTAAACCCCGACATCCAGTCTGTGAATTTATAAAAGGGAACAGCGTTGCTTCAAACATTCAGTTATTAGGAGCACCGGGCTGCTGACTGAAAGTCATCGTTGAACCTCTGGAGAGCAGAATCAAATGTGAGCACATCTGTCCAACAGCTGCAGCTTGACTGAAACTAGATATTTAAAGGGTTAGTCATCTAAAACTGGCTTTCTTCTTTCATTTTCTGCTCCAAAAATACTAATTATTCTCATGGTTTGCTGAGTGGATTTATTTCTGCTGACCAAAAATAATAATAAAAAATCACCTGAACTTCATCAACTGTAAACTGAAAATAAAACAAGAATGTGTTCAAACATGTTTAACCAGTTCTTCTGTTACATGTTTATCAGTTTAAAGTTGATAACAAAGTAGGACTCTTCCACTTGTTTTCAGTCAACTTGGTTTTT
Source organism: Hirundichthys speculiger (assembly GCA_018398805.1). Classification (NCBI taxonomy): domain Eukaryota; kingdom Metazoa; phylum Chordata; class Actinopteri; order Beloniformes; family Exocoetidae; genus Hirundichthys; species Hirundichthys speculiger. The sequence goes on along the minus strand of JAGFBZ010000809.1, from coordinate 44,980 downwards.
CTAACTGTAATCAGAGCAGCTACAGGTGAACTCTGATCTAAATATTTGTTTTCTCTTCCAGATATTGACTCTGAGTTTTGGACGTTTGAAATCACAGTAATATGGTGTCTTCGGATCAAGAAAACTTACAGCCTGTCCTATAAGATGACTTTAAGAGGAGAACTTTTGACAGCTACAACTGTTCTGGTAAATAAGACAAACCTCTTTCCCAGCAGACACCTGAACATGTCACAGCAGGAGACTCATAGGTGTGTTAATGCTTCACTCCACTTGGAGGAAGTCCTGCTGCTCTTCATGATTCTTTACTGGAACAACTGCAGCTATCTGAGCTATCAATAACATCATTAATTCAACCAGTCAGTTCCCTGTTCTGACAAGGTTATAGGTTATTCTGGAAAGTTAGCATTTACAGGCATTAATGTTTCATCATTGACTCTCTGATCTTTCCTAAAGCTAAATTTCACAACAGTAAATGCAGTGTTTGGTGTTGATCTGCAGATCTGTTAGATCTTGTCTGTTAGAGCTAAAGCTTCATGTAATGAACAACCATCTCTAACTCTTCTCAGGTGATTCTGATGCAAATCTTCAGAGCTCAAACCCTCCCATGTCATCAAACAGAATATCAGATTGATGGTGAATGCTGTCCAATGTGTCCCCCTGGTAAGAACCAGTCACTTTGAGTTTGTTTCTAGGATCCTTGTGTTATAGTTCAGCCCATTTAGCTGCTTGTGTCCATGTTTATATACCATACCAACTTTATCTACAAAGCATTTTAAAACACTTTACATGGAAGAATTGTTGCTGACGAATGAATAAAATTAAAGAAACTTCGACTGGAATTAGTAATGCAAGGTTCAATACTGTTACATGTTATCATATTTCAGGTTTATCTTAAAGTAGAATAAGATGGGTATAATTGTTGACTTTTCAACAGGAAGTCGAGTGAAAAAACACTGCACAGAGTACAGAAGTACGTCATGTCTGCCCTGCTCAGATGGAACTTATATGGACGAACCTAATGGACGGAGAGAATGTCATCCATGTTCCAGCTGTGATTCAGGTGGATGTTTATATATTTAATTTCCATGTTGGCCCGAATATAGGATGATATTTTATTTTAAAAATCATTCCTAAAAATAGGGGTTGTCTTATAATTGAGGTCTTGACTTTTCTATTGTCATTACACATCTGTGCCACTAGATGGAGCCTCACTGACGTAATGGTGCCTTTGGTTGCTTATTCACTGGGTCCTAGTCTCAGATTTTAAGAGAATAAAGTTTATTAAATAGTACTGTACCTTGATCTCACATAACATGGAAACCTGACATGTATCTTACCTTAAGTATAGTACCATACTTCCTAAAAAAGATGAAGTAATTAAAATGTTTAACAATACAGCATAGAGGTTTTTGGAACAACCCGAAAATCCGAGGTTAAGACCCGACACAAATTGGGTCTCGGGTCCATTCACAAGACGTCACTCCGGGTTCGGGTCAGAAGTCTGTACAGTTAGTCTCGGGTCCAGTCGGTGCTCTCTGACAGGCTGGGTCCGCATTTACCCGAGAGAGGTAAAGATATTGGTGGTGATAGCTGTCACTCAGCCCACATCCCCGCCCCTTTCCATCCAATAGGCTGTGAAATGTCAGGTGACAGGTCAAGCAAAAGTAAACAAACAAGCAGTAGTTTGGTTCAGCTAATGTCAGGACTCGAGGCAGTTAAATGATTATTCATTAACGTGGCGTGTTTGTCATGAAACAATCATGTTGTCGTAGCGTGTTATTAGTGGTTTGCAGCTGTAAAGCACAACCGATCGCCAATATGATAACGTTGGATGAGGGAACATGTTCACAACACGTCCTGACCAGTGTAGGCTATTAGCGTTAGCGGTTGCTACCAATAGCATCTGTATCCACAAAGAAAATAACGACGTGGATTTATTGTTGTTTACATCACATAGCCTATGTAGCAACTGAACCGGTAGAAGAAGACAATGTTTAGGAAAAATAATCAAGTTTTATTCAACGCTAGACAACTTTTAACATGAGCAACTATGGGCTGTATTGTCTCGGTTCTATTCTGGTAACTCGGGTCGGTTCGTGGTCGGAAACTAAAGACTCGGCTCGGGTCGGTTCTGAGTCCAAATATTGCGGGTTCATTCGGGTTTGGAACCCGGACTTATGATAATAACTCGGGTCGGGTAGGTTTCGGGTCGAATTTTCACGGGTCCATTCAGGTTTGGGTCCATGAAAGTGGACCCGTGAAGACCTCTATTACAGCAGAATGTTATCTCTGTGGGGTTTTTTTCTATTGTAATTGTAGAATAAAAAGTTATTTTAATGAATAACCTTATTGTCTTCATTACATTTTTATTTTCCCAAAGTGCTATTTGAAAAATAGGGGTCGTCTTATAATCAGAGTCGTCCTAAATTCGGGCCAATACGGTACTCTTCTTCTGCCACGGTGAAATGAAATGTAAGACAACTGGGCTTTTTTCCTTCTTGCATTAATAAACTGTAGAGGGTGTTATCTTTGGCTCTTTTGCATGTTAGTATGTAACTTCTTCATGTGTTAACAGGTTCTGGTCTGAAAGTCCAACAACCATGTAAACCAGTATCAGATACAGTTTGTGAACCAGTGAAGGGATTCTACTGCATCGACTTTACAACACGTGGCTGTTCAGCAGCACAGAAACACAAGAGCTGTGAACCAGGACAATACATCAGAGAAAATGGTGAGTTCTCAAGATCCGATGTTTTACAATTTACAATTAATCTCTGATGAACACATCTGGGACATCCAGGAGATTCAGTGTTATTCCAAAAGTCTTTGACACGTAGTAGGACATCGTAGGACATTGAACTTTCCCACCAGAGAACCTAAACTGTAGCTCAGTTGCTGATCGATGGTCCTTTGTCCAGTTAATGGAGGTTGTACTTGTTGTCACCATTTATCCTGTCTGATATTATTCATGTAGAAACCATTTCCACCTCATCATGTGTGTTTGTGCAGGAACAGCCTCCACAGACTCTCAGTGCTCCGACTGTCTCAGAGGAACATTTTCAGATGGAACACTGACATCTTGTTGGCCTCACACACAGTAAGTGATACTTCATTACAGGTAGGAACGGATTTAGTTTCCTACAACTACATTGGACGTGTTTTCATCTGAATATTTTCCTCTAAAAATCACCATGTTTCATTCCAGATGTGAAACAAAAAACCTCCAGCTGATAAAAGCAGGAACTGCTTCAACTGATGCAGAATGTGGAGGACGGAGTTCAAGTCTGTTGGGAGTTGGGCTTGGTGTTGGGATTTTTTTATTACTGATTGTTTCAGTGATAACTGGATTAATCTTCATAAAGAGAAAATGTGAGTAAAATGATACTGTTTTTGTGGATAATAGATTTTTCCTGGACATGATGGTGCTGAAAGTGTTTTCTTTATTTCTCTCTCACAGGGTTAAAAAACTGTTGTGGAAATACTAGAGAGGTGTGTTTTCTTTGATTTTCTTTTTTAAATGATAACATTCACATTTGACAACACTGAGACTCAAATATGTCATTGTTTGTTTTTTAACCAATCAGAAGAAACACGATGGGGAAAATACAACACCAATGATGGCAGAACAGAATGGAAGAAAAGAACAGGAGAGTTCACCTGTATAAACAGGTTAGAAAGAAGTGTGTTGTTGAAAGAATTGTATTTATTAACCGAAGACCATCTCATTGATGTTTCTGCAAATGTACAGGTAGTTCATTATTTGATCTTCATTTCTCTCTGCAGCTTTAAACAGTATAAATCACCTCTAAAATATGTTGAATGTCTGTTCACTGCAGAGTAAATGTGCTCTAGAATCCAGTTACTGTCCAGTTGGATGCTGTCACATCATCTCTACAGTTTACAGAACAGTCAGTCGTGTTTATTCCTGATTCACCACACCCATCACTGTCAGACTGGACTCTTTAACTTGTGGAGGAAACGACCATCAAGCTTCCTGATACCTCAGAGTCATGATGTCTGGACGTTTATAACCAGACAACCACTGAAGACTGAAACTGGGCTGCTGATCTGGAGGAGAATGAGTCCTTTATTGTAGCATCATGGAAGTGCCGACTGCAGTGGCGGCAGCAAAACATTTTCATTGCAGTTGCTTAGGGGTTGCTAAACAATTGTATGGAGTTGCTGGACAATTTACTGCAATACCAATTAAATAGCATAAAAATGGATATGTATGCCATTACCGGCCTACTCATTCTAATCAGCGCTATCTGAAACTAGCTCTTCTAGGCTCTTCTTGTTCTATTTGCGCGGGCTCAATCTCAGCCGCCTTACGCTTCAACAGATAGCCTCCATTTTGATGTAACTTTTCTAACGGCCCAGTTTTGTTTTTCCCAAATTGACTTCGCGTGACCCCTGCAGGCCAGCTCTCGCGAGACGAGTCTCTCTCTAATCGTTTTTAATTGTCTTCCTTTTATTTTAATTCAAAACAAAAACAAATTAAATTAATTTTAAATTAAATTGTCACCATTTTTATTTTATTTAACACAATTAAGATTTTTTCATTTTTAATAGTCTCCCTTCTTGGGGTTGCTTTGAGGTTGCTAAGCCATATTTTGGGGTTGCTATAGCAACTGCAAGCTACCCAACAGCGCCGCCCCTGGCTGACTGACATCAGACCAGATGAAACATATTTCCAGTACAGGAAGTCCTGAACCAGTTTTCTACACAACAGAAATTCTACTGGGAGTTGATGGTTTCAGGATGCTCACTGTTCAGGACAGTGGAGAGTTATGTCGCCTCACAGAAAAGAAGTTCCTGGTTCAAACCTCAGCTGAGACTGTTTTTGTGTAGAGTTCTTCCCTTCTTTAGGAATCCCTGATTCCTCCTCCAGAACAAGAACATCCATGTTTGATATGTGATTTGAAGCCTGATTTGTGCACATGAAGCCTACATGCAGGGCAAACGTTGAAGCTGCTGTTTATTTTTGAATGTTGTCATTTACTTTGTTCTGTATTTACAGACCAAACACAAGGATGTTAGTTATTTTCTGCTCCTGCAGCGCTGAACTTCCTTTTGTTTTCTTCCTGCAGGAAGTTCATCTATAGATGTAGTTTAGACATTAAAAAGGATCAATTAGAGAACATCTTACAATACTTTATAATTAGATATTGGTGAGACTGTGCTGGTATGTCACATAAAAAAGAGCTGAGAAACTGATTCAACTTTGTAGAGGTGAAAGTGAAAGTTGCAGCTAACTGATGACTGACTCTTACAAAGACGGTGTTGTTTCATTAAACACAGAGGATTGATCGATGCAAAGTTGGAGGATTTGTTCAGTGAACTAGTTCACATCTCAGCAGTAAATGTCAGTTGCTCCAGTGAACTGTAAAATCACTATCAGGTAGATAAAAGGCTCAAAGTCTGAAGAGTTTGATGTGCAAACACATTATGAACTGGTGTTTTTTGTAGTTTCCTTCACTGTAAAAATTTAATTGGATGTTCTTCTCTAACATGAATGCTTATAATGTATAAAGAGTTATATTTTACTTCCTGCAGTTTTTAACTGTGTTCTCTTTAACTATGAATCATGCTAAATGTGTTTGAGTAGCACTGAAAGTAAAAGCAGTGAACCATCTAGAATGACCAGTTTAATTGTATCAAGGATGACAGATGACAGATGGTTGATTGGATCACGTTACATGTTTATCTCCTTCATTACTTTTAAAAAAAAAACGTTATGAAGAGATGACCAGGATGTAAATAATGAGGCAGAGGTGAAATATGTGATTTTACTACCAAAGTGCACGTGAGGAGTGAGTGTAAAAGTCAATAGTGGTTTCTTTATGTATGTTGAAAGTCTCCAAAGTTTCCAGACAAGCTGTCTGCCTTCAGTTGTTATGGTTTTATTTTCTAGATTACATTCTGGACTTTGTCCTTTTGATTACTGAGAGAATGAGACAACAGTCCATTAAACTGTAACTTTCTATCAAAGAGCATCATTGTGAAACTACGGTGAAGTTTCTCATCATGAATAGACCTGTTGTTCTAACTTGGACATGCCTTCTCCAATCTTCCCCAAAGTTCCTAAGTTTGACCTTCCACTCTGAACAAGTGTAAATGACAAAGTTGGATGAACTCCATAGCGCCACCTTCTGGTCAAAGGAACATGATTCTGGTCACATTATTTAGTGTATTTTGTCTTCTGTCAGTGTTCATGAGTTCAGCCTGAGATTCCTACAGATCATTCTGATAAATGTCTTCATGCTCCATAAAAGGTTTTGTAGACGGACGTTCCTGCAGAATTCACTATGAAACAGGAAGTGGGAGGTTCTGCCACACAAAATGTGGAAAATTCATTATAAAAATACACTTTGCTCCCTGGGAGGGAATGAAAATTCAAAGTGTGATCTGCAGGTAACTGGTAGCCAGTGAAATGATCTCAGAACAGCAGTAATGTTCAGTTTTCCTGGTTCTTGTTATGAGCTGAAACTGTCTAATCTTGGTTGTAGATCCAGCAGCCACTGAACGTTGGTTTTATATCTCACCTCCTTCTCCCAGATTTCTTCCAGTGTTGCTCCATCTCAGCCCTGGATGGGTCTGCTGCCACCTCACTACCCTGACATTGAGAGTTGACCTTGGACAGGTTGATGGAGAACATCCTATTAATTCTCCTGGTCTTTACTTCTCTGGTGTTGAGGTGATTGAGAACAAGCGGGTCAAGATCCTGTGGAACCTCCAGATCCAGACTGACAAACTGGTGATGTCTAATCAGCCTGACATGGTGGTGGACAAACATCAGAGGACAGTAGTGGTGGTGGATAAACATCAGAGGACAGCAGTGGTGGTAGACAAACATCAGAGGACAGCGGTGGTGGTGGATGTGGACATCCCAAGTGACAGCAGCATCAGAAAGAAGGAACAAGAAGTTCAAGAACTGCCAAGGCCTGAAGGAAGAGCTGGAAAACATGTTGAGGGTGGAGGCAGCTGTGGTGCCAGTAGTGGTCGGAGCACTGGGAGCTGAAACCTCCAAACTGGACTGGAGGTTCCAGCAGATACCAGGAACAACATCTGAGATCTCTGTCCAGAAGAGGGACTACTGGGAACAGCTGAGATCCACAGAACCCTCAGGTTCCCAGGCCCCAGGGTTCAGAGCTTGAAGGAGACAACACTGGCCAGGTGGGAAAGGTAGGAAGATATGAGGGTATGTGTATAGATAAATATAGATAATATGCTACACACTGACGGGCCTAAAGACAAATGGACCAACATTTTCTGGACTGATGAAAGCTGGATTGTTGTTTTTGTGTCTGGAGGCTGCAGTTTGTCAGATGACCAACAAACTCTGAAATAATTTGAATTCACTCGCTGTGTAATTTGACCCATTTGAGTGCATACAAAATTTAACATAAAACATAATCTTCAAATGCAAAATAAAGAGGTGTGTCTAATAGTGATGGGAATCCCGGCTCTTTTTGGCTTGGCTCACTAAAAAGAGCCGGCTCTTTCTTCTCCCAAGTGACTCCTTGGATTTTTGGTTGCTTAAAGTATATTTATCACCAAAATAACGCAAAGCTATGTGTAAAATTAATTAGTAATGTAGAAAGAAAACACAAACTATATCAAATACTTATCTTGTACATGCCTTATTAATGAACACACTCAAACTTGAAGAAAGTGCTATAAACTGCACGATGCTCTCATTGCAGCAGTAGACACACTGGCACCTTCGTCTGCAGGTTCCCCTGCTTTTCTACTTTCTTCAAATTGCACTGATGGGTGAAGAGTTCTCACGTGCTTGTGAAGGTTATTTGTGGAGCCTGCTATGTTTGATATTTTCACCTTGAATAAGTATGGCGGGTCTCGGCCACCGTAGCTTACAGCACTGGAATGGGTCCAAATTCTACAACGTTTCCTGCTGTTGCCGCCCATTTTCTCACCACATATCCTGTCGCCCTCCGTGTGCGCATGCGTTCTCACTGCTGCGTTTTTTGAAATTCCCTATGTCCCGCCCCTACTGATCTGAGGACACGCAGTCACCGCCACACATCTGGACCAATCAGCTGTGGATTTCCCCAAAACAAGCGGAGGGGAGAAAAAAAAAAAAAGCTAAATGAGGAGCCGATTCCCGCCGTTCACTTCAAAGAGCCGCTCTTAGAACCGGGTCGTTCCCGACGGACACATCACTAATGTCTCATGGTGCGATTTGAGTCCTAAAATGGGAATCTCAAGGTCACATGGTTTGAGAGCCACTGAGAGAAAAACAGAAATCAATAAAAAAAAAGTTTTCACATATAGATACGATTAAAAAAAAGTCCTCAAAGTCCTCAAATACAGTACATAGAAATGTTCTATTTGAGTCCTTTATTACAGCAATTCATCTTAGACTGACTTGGAAAAGTCTGCAACGTTTCATGGATTTGGTAGTTTGTTGACGGTCCCTAAAAATAACGGGCGGGTCCGTGGTGAAGGTCTCTAATATCTAAAACTAACTTCACTGCAGCATCGTAGCCAGAGGATTTTCTCTGCAGGAATTATCGATACCGAGCAGACCGAGATGCGCTGATTCAAATAAATCAGGTGTGAATGAATCAGGTGCGCAGAGAAACACCTAAGACTTGCAGGACAACGGTCCTCGAGGACTGGACCTGGACATCCTGCAGTAGGAGATGCAACTGTCAGCAAGGGCTGGATTTCAGTTACAAAGACTGACATCAGGAGTGTAAAACAAAATACTGAAGACAGCCTGGACAAATGTAAACTGATATTAAACAGTTAGTTACAGAGAGACCTGACTCTAATGCATACTCCTTATCTATTCCTCCTAAAATTACCAAAGAAATGAACAAACTCAACTTTAACCTCATCTGGAGAAACAAACACCACTATATCAGAAAAGGAAATACAGTTAAAGGATATTAAGATGGAGGAATCAAAGCAATAGACTTTGAAATAATGAATGGTGTTTTAAAATAAAATGGCTACAGTCGTTTCTTAGAAATAATCATGAGTTCTGGTTTGCTGTCCCATCTCTGGTTTTTAGTAAAGTTGGAGGAATTGAGTTCCTATTAAGATGTGACTTTAATATCCTGAAGTTACCTGTTAAAATGATCTGCTTTTCATCAACAGGTGTTGTTAAGTTGGAAATTGGCATAAAAACATAATATCAGTCCTCATAATGTTCAGTTTTGAAATAACAGTTGTTTTATTCAGAAGGAAATCTGTGTTCATGGAAAAATGGGTGGAGAAACAAATTTGGTCATTAAATCATTTATTGGATGATAATAGAAATATATATCAATAGGAAAATTTTATTAGAAAATATAACCTAATTTGCTCAAAAAATTAATATAACATAATAATAAAATTAATAGCGAGTGCATTTGTTCATCTTATAAAGAACAATTATGATACAACTTTAAGGTTGAAATTACATAACGTCAATATTAATGGATTAGAATTATTACACCCAAAAATGCAATCATCATTTTTTAGGACAATATTTAATAAAACAAATGTACCCTGGTCGGATAAGAAGACAATTTATGGAAAATTATGAAAAAATGTTCAAATAAAATTAATATTAAAATGCCCACCAAAGTTTAAAGAAATACGTTTCAAAACTCTACCTGATATCTATCTGTCTAATGAGATTATGAGGCATAGATTTAAAGTTGATCGTAATAACTGTTATATATGTATAATTAATGTGAAACAACAGAACATTTATTTTATCACTGTCAATCTGTCAAAACGTTAAGGGAGTCTCTGCATAACCTCTCGTCCATTAAATCCATCAATATAGACCCCTTTTCATCTAAAATTGTTTTATATGGATATGTGGCTGAAAATTAAAGATTTGAATATTTAATTAATGATATTATTATAATTCTAAAATTCTATATACATAAATGCAGGTTTCTCAAGTCTTAACCGCTATGGACTGTGTTTAACCAGGAACTCCATCTCTTAAATCTTTCCATGGATAAAGTTGAAAAACCACGAGCAAAAAATATCTCATATTACATCTCTTAATTAATTTAGCCCGATCTTTCTATCAGTTAAGTAATATTGCCCTAATTCTTTTATTTTTTATTTATTTTTTTTGCTTCGTTTTCTTTGTTTTTTCCCCCTTTTTTTTTGATTTCTCCCTGATGTGTTAAGGTGTGAAATATAGTGTAAATATTAGGATATGATTATTTTTGTAAAATCTGAATTTTTGTTATTATTCTTCTCTGAGTTTGTCACTTGTTGTTGTTGTTGTTAATAAAGTTCACTGGAAAAAAAAAAAACTTTCATGAGGGGCCGGTGAAAGGGGATTCTCAAATTTATGTGAAGATCAGAGGTCTGGAAAAATATTCAACAACTTATTATTTATTTCGCTTTTTCACTCTGAACTATATAATGTAAAAACAACATATGTCAATAATAATTGCAATAACAACAAAAAATAAAAAAAATAAATAAATAACTTATTTCAATTTAAATTCAGTTTGGTTTCCAAGCTGATTTTTTTTCAAAGACCCGCCCTAATTTGCTTCTGATTGGCTCTAAGTCACAACCTCCCGTGTCCTGATAGGCTGTTTGTTCCTGTCATTCACATGAACATTCTGCTCCCTCCTTCCTGTCCAGCAGCGGTCTAACTGTCACAGACGTTCAGAGCAGAAACACGCCCACAGCAGGGCTAAAACGGGAAAAGATGATGAATATATGGGTAACTGTGAATAATATCCATGACACTGTATTTAACGTTACAAATAATTCATCAACGTATTTGTGAAAGCGTCATTTTAAGACTTACGTGTGCTGGTCAGGACTTTGAGAAGTCCCTCCGGTCTGTGTCCAGAGGAGCACATACCAGAGGGCACGAAACGTAACATTACATATCATGCTACATCCGTCTGGAAAAGAAATGTTGTTGTGATCAACATGTAGTTTGTTTGTATATATGGTTGTACAGTGTCGATCTTGTGTAAAAGAAATTCGGTGATGATCCCTAAACATGGAACAAATGTTCCGGGCTTCGCCCCGGACGGTATCGAGTGCTCGTGACGTCAGTGGTTGCCAGGTAGGCTCTTTTTTAAGCGAATGTGGACTTACATTTAAACCAAATGTAGTTTTACTTTTGTTTTTCAAACTACAGTCTAGATTAATTCTCATGTCTGTTGCTTCTTTTTCATTCAACTCTGTCTGTTTCACATTTTCAGTTGTATATTTGCAAAGTTTGTAGTCGGAGGGTTGTTTCAGAAAGTAGGTTGAGCAAACTGAGTTCAACTCTGAGTTGTTTGGAGCTTTTTCTTGTGAGTTATATAACATTCAGTGGATGACAGAAGGATACGATCATGCATATATAGGTCATGTAACTGCAGAAAAGCAGTAGACCTGATGTTCTTACAAAATCCATCAGCGTATGTCAAACCGTCTGAACACGCTTCAAATATACTTGAAGTAAACCAGTGCAGCTACTTCAGTCAATAAAAGGATGTCATCAGTCAAACGCCTCCTAAATGCACGTCACAGGATCAGTTGTCTGATTAAATTAACCCTGTTTCAGCTTTATGAAGAGGAGACAGAAATAAACTCAGGCTCTGTGGAAATAAACCTGACTCTCAACCAGGTTTAGTTCACAGATTCAGTCACGGTAACAGACTCTGAGAATGAGTCACCACAGTTTCTGAAAAGAATCAACCGAATCCTCTGATGTTATCTCTCTATGTGAAAGTGAAGACTGTTTCCCCTGAGCTCAGATTCAACACTAACCTGGTTTCTGAAACGTTTCCAGGCTGCAGGACACAATCCTGCTGTCACCACATCCACTCAGCTAGATGACTCAAATCAGTCATTTTCTCTCTCTCTCTTTGTTCTTTATGTGTTATTCTTTACAAGAAATCTTGTCCACATGCGGTTTGAACAAACAGAAAGGAGGGAAAAGACTCAGCCTCATACTTGATACTGATACTGATACTTCACTGGGAAAGAGATTTAACACCTTTAAAATGTCAAAACATGGAAATATTTTAGGGATTTTAAACATTTCAATTCTTGAGTATCATTATAATTTTGAAAAATATTTCAAATATATATCTTGCAGACAGGCTGTTGTTTGCGCAGCATCTCTGATTCTACCAACCTCTTTAAACTCAATTTGATTTATTTTCTCTGATAACACAGTAGTTGGTCATTTGTAATTGAGCACTTGAACCTAGTTTCACTGTCACATTTTCCCCTCTGGGATTTTCATCGTCTTTAACACCCAGTTCATCTTCAGCTTGTTAGCCTCTTAGCTTCTTAGCATGGCCTCCTCCTCTCCCTCTCACTGCTCAGTGTGTGAAATGTTTAGCTGTTCCTCTGCCTCCTCTAGTGAGAATGGTAAAATGCATAAAGTGTTGTTGGTTTATAGCTTTGGAGGTGTGAGGCTCAGTGAGTTAGAGGTCCGGTTCCACCAACTGGACCACAGTCCAGTAGGTGTGGTAGTTAGCCAGGCTAACGTAGCGGTGCACCAGCCTGGAGTAGCTGCTGCTAGCAGTTCCCCTGCAGCACCTGGGTGAAGGTTTGAAGGAAGCGTAGCCCCGAAGGCCTGAGGATCATCAACACCTGCTTCACATCTGTTTTTCCCAACTCAGCGACGCACCAGCTGGGAAACCGACCTGGTGATTGGTGACTCTGTTTTGAGACGTGTGAAGCCGACTCCAGCGGCCATAGTTAGGTGTATTCCAGGGGCCAGAGCAGGTGACACTGAGGCAGATTTGAAGCTGCTGGTTAAGAGTAACCGTGAATACAGTAAGGTTATAATAACTAATGTCACCCGGCTACGCCAGTAGGAAGTCACTAAACTTAACATTGAGTCGGTGTGTAGTTTTCTCTGGTCTCCTTCCTAATTCAACCGTTGTATTAGTCATTGCTGCGTTACTGGTTGTCTCCGTGGTGTCCAGAAAACAGTGTGGCATTTACTGACATTTGTCAGACTTTTTGGGGAAAGCCTGGTCTGATTAGAAGAGACAGCGTTGATCCCACCGGGGATGGTGCAGCTCTTATTTCTAGCAATTTGCCTGATTTTATTAGACGCTCCTCCTGACAATCCAGGCTCATTTCTTTAAACTCCAGAAATAGTCTGGTTTGTTTTTTTTTTTTTCTCCATTGCACAATAATTTCCAGAGGCCCAGCTGCCTTCATCAGTTTGCTCAGTTCTGTTTAACCACTGACTCATGCTGCTGCTCCAACTACTACAGATAAACTTCCAGGGAAACGGACTTACTGAAGATAAGCAACATGCTGCTGCAAACACCGAAGAGCTTCTGGCTTGTTTCCAGGATGACAGTATTCATCATCACATTCCTGGTCTTTCTGTTTTCTCTTTCGTTACTTTGTTCAGTTCCCATATGACCGTTCCCATGGTGACCAACCCATAGGTCAGTTATACAGAAACTGAACAAAGTAATGGAAGGATGCCAGTATTCATCATCACATTCCTGGTCTTCCTGTTTTTTTTTTCCATTATCTTGTTCAGTTTCAGTATGACCGTTCCCATGGTTACCAACCCATAGGTCAGTCCTGGTACCCCGTCTACAGTCCACCACTGACACACCCAACAACAGCAGTGGTTTCTGTAAATGATGACTGTTGTACTGCTACAGCTCATTGATCCAGGAGGAGTGCAGCTACTTGTGAACATGTTACAGACACATACGTGTCGACTGTGGATGGAGAAGAGGTGCAGCAGGAAAGGAATAGAAAGAAAGAAGTTGCTGGAGATGGTGGCACCAGTGTAAACGTGAGGATTTCCCTCCTCCACTGCTGAGAACACAGACAGAGCCTGATACTGGACAGATGTTTTGTTCTGTTTTAGTACGAAGCCTCCTTGTTTCCAGAACTGATCTGGAATCACAAACAGCAGATTAACTGAATGGAGGGAAAGTGTTGAGCTCTGAGCAGTTTATCTTCATAAATGTAGGAAGAGGTGAACACTGAGGTTATCGGTGCATTACTCTTATTATAAATCATTGCTAAATGTTCTGTTTGTAAGTATAGAGACTAAAAAATATGGATTTCATGACAACTTTGAAAAAACAATAAAACAAGAGGTGACCTAATACTTTTGCACACCACTGTAAGTCAAATAATGTTACTTTAGCGACTAATTAGTCTTTATCGGAGGACACGTGGCCCATTCTTTCAAATTTGGTTTGGATTAAAGAATAATAAAATGAAACTCAGATTGTGGATTTTTTTGTGTGAGACATGATTGTGTTCGTTTTACGTCATTTTTCAGATCTGGCAACATTCTGCCATTTTACGGGGGGGATTAAATTTGTCTTGTGTCCTGGATAAAGTTTTTTAAAAGAGAGAGAGATTAATAATAATAATGTATGGTGATAATGGCTTTAAAATTCTCTAAAGACCCCTGACAACATGTGTCATGATGGTTTTATTGCGGCTCGTCTTCGGTGAGTGTTGGACCGAGTTGAGCTGAAATGTCGGACTTCTCCGTCGGTAGTAAAACCAGAGGCGGAAATGCTCATCTTGGTCCTGTTTTGTGTTTCAGTCTGGACAGTCGCTGTCTTCGCCCTACAAGTTTCATCCTGCCAGACAAATGAATACATGACCAGTGATGGACAGTGCTGCCCGATGTGCAATGAAGGTACACGAGCGAGACCAAAAACCCAGTTTAGTTCTCAGAGAACATCTCGACCAAACATCTTCCTGTTTAACGAAACTCTTCACAATTCATGTCTTTTTCGTTGAAGCAACAGGAAGTGGTTTGCTGAATATCATTTTAACGTCGTGTTTTTTTTGTTTTTTTTTTTGCCCAGTACGGAACAAGTAAGGGAACAAAAGGAATATAAAGCTGCGTTTAAGTGCTGTAGGAATTTTGGCCACCAGGTTTATTAGATATGTCATTGTAGGTCCATCAAGAATATCTGAGGGTCCCTGGGATGTTCTGGACTCTTGGGGCCCTGTGGGTTGTGAGGTGGGGTCTCCAGAAGGGGATTTCCTCCCAAAGGTGCCATCAGGTCCTGTCAGACCAAATGAGCCCCTCAGATTATTTGATGAGAGTTTGAGCACTTCCTGAAAAACAATGTTGAGGGCCCCCCCGCTGAGCTGCTGGGGGGAGGGGGGCAGCTGTTGTAGGGGGGCAGATGTACCACGGAGAGGGTGGAACTGGTCTGCAAAACATTTTTGCTCGTTGCTCAGTGCAAAAATCAGATTCATGTGAATGTCAGCGTGAAGGTTTTCTCAGCAGAACGTTGTTGTTTCCTCATGTTACCTGTTAGTGGGTCGTCATGTCCAGCTGGACTGGTGAATCTCCACGTGTCCAAAATAAAGAAGAGGACAATGAGTGATGGATGGCCTGCACGCACATCAGAACACCTTTGATCAGTCTGCTGTAATCATTAAATGGTTCAGGCTCTCTGGAGCTGAAAGGACTGAACGATAAAATGCAGAAGTAGAGAAAAACAAGGGTGTGGACGAGTCAGTGAAGCAAACATTTACAGAGGCAGTGTTTTCAAAAACAGCCGTCGGCCGTCGCATCCGACGGCAACTTTTCCATTTGTGACGCCTACTTTCCCTTCGGTAAATAAATTATGAAATAAATACAGTTTTCGTAAAAGAGCCAAGAGTCCATAAAGGTTTTTCAGTTAATAAACTTGAAAGTTTCGTTGAGAATTTCGCCACACCATCGCTTGAATCTGCTTGCATACGTCGATCGAACGGGAGCCGAGCTAAAACAGCCGGAATGCCCATCACTACTCCCACAATAACACACAGGCTTCCGTCTGTCTTTGTTGCTAGTCCCGCCCCCTAACCTATTCTAACCAATAACCTGCCTGCATCAGCTCGAGATGCATTCAATGAACTCATGTATTCCGAACAACAGAACATCTAAACAATAACAGAGCATCATAACATGAACATAATGTCAGGGTTGCTACAATATTCTGTATTCCAAGACAAGCAAAATGGCGGAAAAGCGACAGCGTAGGCTGGCTGAGATGTGGCAGCTAGCAGTGCCAAAAACCAAAAGGAAAAAGGATGTACCAGGTAATTGTATAATGTAATCCAGATTTAATAATTTTGTTATTATAGTGTTTTATCGAGCGGTATCCAACTAATTTACATAATTTTTTCCGAACAAGGTCGTACTGTAAGTCAGGTTTATAACAGGTGCAAAAATTCATTAGGCACAGATTTCAGATAAATGTGTCATTTTTAACTGTACTTTTTAATTCCAAATTAAAGATGAATGTGTAAGAATGTTAGTAAATTAGAGACTAGCCAAACTTGTAATGAACTACATACACTATGTTTAGCCTCTTGTAACTTCAAGGCCCATTCTAATGTATTGTAGAATCAGATTAATATCAAGGACGTTAATGTTATCATAAACCAAGCAAACATGGAGTTATAAAATAACCAGTTTATTTTCATTTGATTTGTTATTAAATACATGTATCACACTTTGCTCTTTCAAACTTGCAATTACTTTCTTTACTCTTGTTTAACAAAAGACATGCAACGTTATGGCTAGGGTTATTTTAATTAGAAAAAAAGGTATCTGAACATCCCATTTTGCGTCTCAAAATGCTGGAAAATGTGTCTCAGAGAGTCTAGAATTTCAAAATTTCTTGGGGGAGCATGCCCCCAGACCCCCCTGGGGGGGCCCTTTGGGCCTTGCAACTCCTACTTCACTCAATGCAACTTCTATTTTCAAAAGTTGTGAAAACACTGAGAGGCATCAGAGTCAGAGGAGACGTGGCTGTGAAACTGGTAACCAGTAACTGTTCATATAAAATACAACTCATCTCATCAAGTTTTAAAACCACTGAATCTCACCTCTGGTTTCGTTTGTTTTCTCCAACCGCGCAGCAGAGCGTCAACACCTCACATCCTGCACCTCTGCACTCTTCTGATGTGCACGAGGGAACAACAGCAGCAGCACTGTAACACGTTGGAGAGATACTTATATGATCTGAAAGTCAAATTAGTGTAATTTCCTCTGTTTTGCAAGACTGATCAGTCAGAGAATGATCCTTTTAATAATGATGTTTTTGTATCTTTGAATGACTTTATTGTAAATATGTCACACAAATAAGTTGGACATTTCTAAATTCAGACATGAAAAAACAGAAACCTTTCACAATTGTAAGGTGTTATAGGTAATCACATGTAAAAAAGAAAAAAAAATCAAAATGATCATTTAAGACCTTAAATGCAGGTTAGGGTTAGCCTGGAATAACCTGATCTTATCAAGTATATTCCTGGGAAACAGGTGCACGTGTTAAAAACAGGTGCACGTGTTAAAAACAGGTGCGATGATGATGGCAGCAATGAATGAAGGTCTTTACTGAAACTCAGCACAGGAACAGAGACATTTGTTAAATGAGATGCTGGAGGATGTTACTTTGAATATTTCACACAATTTCCTGCAAAGTTGGTTTACTGGGAAAACTAAAAATCTTCCGAGTCGCCTACAGTTTGATGAATCACTGAATCAGTCCGGTCTTTTTCCACGTGTAGGTCACGTATGCAGCCTGAGGACTTAAAGCTCTCATTGTGGTTTAGATGGAGATGGAATAAAAAAAAATAAAAGCCACATTTAGGGACACCAACAGCATCGTTAGGAAAAACTGAAGCTTTCAGGTCTCATTTACCTGCTGCACCATTTATAGGCTCAAAAATATAACATTTAATGGTAAAGTGTTTGTATGTCTTTATGGCTTATTTATTATAAACCTAATGTGCTTTGTTTACTTGTAACACAGATAAGTAGTGAATGTCCAGAACCTGGACCACATTCAACACCTCCTCTGTAGTTCTTGGTTTTCTCTCTGAAGCCCCACCAGTCTTCTACTGGATCCAGGTCCAGGACAGAACTGGTCACCCCACCAGTCTTCTACTGGATCCAGGTCCAGGACTGAACTGGTCACCCCACCAGTCTTCTACTGGATCCAGGTCCAGGACTAGAACTGGTCACCCCACCAGTCTTCTACTGGTCACCCCACCTCCAGGTCCAGGACTGGATCCACCTGGTCACCCCACCAGTCTTCTACTGGATCCAGGTCCAGGTCCAGGATAGAACTGGTCACCCCACCAGTCTGGATCCAGGTCTACTGGATCCAGGTCCAGGATAGAACTGGTCACCCCACCAGTCTTCTACTGGATCCAGGTCCAGGACTGAACCGGTCACCCCCACCAGTCTTCTACTGGATCCAGGTCCAGGACTGAACCTGGTCACCCCACCAGTCTTCTACTGGATCCAGGTCCAGGACTGAACTGGTCACCCCACCAGTCTTCTACTGGATCCAGGTCCAGGACTGAACTGGTCACCCCACCAGTCTTCTACTGGATCCAGGTCCAGGACTGAACTGGTCACCCCACCAGTCTTCTACTGGATCCAGGTCCAGGATAGAACTGGTCCCACCCCACCAGTACTTCTTTACTGGATCCAGGTCCAGGATTGAACTGGTCACCCCACCAGTCTTCTACTGGATCCAGGTCCAGGACTGAACTGGTCACCCCACCCCCCCAGTCTTCTTCTACTGGATCCAGGTCCAGGATTGAACTGGTCACCCCACCAGTCTTCTACTGGATCCAGGTCCAGGATTGAACTGGTCACCCCACCAGTCTTCTACTGGATCCAGGTCCAGGATTGAACTGGTCACCCCACCAGTCTTCTACTGGATCCAGGTCCAGGATTGAACTGGTCACCCCACCAGTCTTCTACTGGATCCAGGTCCAGGACTGAACTGGTCTCTCCACCAGTCTTCTACTGGATCCAGGTCCAGGATTGAACTGGTCACCCCACCAGTCTTCTACTGGATCCAGGTCCAGGACTGAACTGGTCTCTCCATAACTTTAATCTGGTTGGTCTGGGACCAGGATGCTGCTTCTTACTGGAGTGTTTGGGATCATTGTCTTTTCAAAGACATCTTCTCTTCAGCATCAGACAACATGACCCCTTCAAGTATT
Organism: Hirundichthys speculiger; assembly: GCA_018398805.1. Classification (NCBI taxonomy): domain Eukaryota; kingdom Metazoa; phylum Chordata; class Actinopteri; order Beloniformes; family Exocoetidae; genus Hirundichthys; species Hirundichthys speculiger. The sequence continues at coordinate 26,014 of JAGFBZ010000809.1, read as the reverse complement.
CTGATGTGTCCACACTGATCCATGATTTCTGGTCTGCGATAAACAGACCTGAGACCAGAGTAGGAGAACCATCCCCATATCATGATGCTTCCTCCACTGTGCTTCACTGTCTTCAGTGTTCTGTGGCTTCATTTCAGTGTTTGGGGGTCGTCTGATTAACTGTCTGTGGTTTTTGGACCCAAACAGAACAATCCAGCTTCCATCAGTCCATAAAAGCTCCATTTCTCTTCATTTCAGTCAGTTCTTTGCTCAACTGGAGCCTCTTCAACACATGTGGTTGTTTTCAACAATGAGACTCTACAGCAGAGGTGTCAAACTGATCTGTGAAAGGGCTTTGGTTGTTCTTCCATCCATTTGAACGGTAGTTTTTCATTTTCTTTCAGGTCTTTCTGGTTTTTGTTGCCATTTTGAAGCATATGATATGATTTTAGCTGAGCAGTCTCTTTTTCTGCACTTCTTTGCATGTTTTTTCCTCTCCTGTCAAGTTTTAAGATAAGATAAGATAAGATGGCACTTTATTGATCCCACGATGGGGAAATTTGTGCGTTACCACAGCTCAAGTTACAGAAAAGAAAAATAACAATATATATATAAACAGAAGAGGAACAAATGTATACAGTAGAAAAAAATTGTAAACAACACTAGTACAACAGTGTAAACAACACTAGTACAACAGTGTAAACAACACTATGTACAACAGCAATTTACAGCAGCAAGCATACACGGTATGCAGTTATGGGTGGAGGGTTGTGGAGGTATTCAGATAAATGAATAAATAATAATGTGTGTGTGTCGGCTGTAGATGTGTGTGTATGTGGAGTAAGTATGTGTGTGTGTGTGTGTGTGGGGGGGGGGGGGGGGGGGGGGGGGGGGGGGGGCACTGTGAGTGTGAAAAATTGTCCAGTGACTCTCAGCGTCATGATGCGTTGTAGAGTCTAACTGCAGTTGGTATGAAAGACCTGCTCAGCGCTCCTTCCTGCAGCGAGGGTGTTTCAGTCTCTGACTGAAGGAGCTGCTCAGCCCCCCCCCACGGTCTCATGCAGAGGGTGATGGGGGTTGTCCATGATAGATGTCAGCTTCGCTAACATCCTCCTCTCACCCACCACAATCTCAGACTCTAGGGGACAACCCAGTACGGAGCTTGACCTCCGCACTAATTTGTCGATCCTGTTCCTGTCTCTGTCGGAGCATCCGCCCCCCCAGCAGGCTACTGCGTAAAAGATGGCAGTTGCCACAACAGAGTCATAAAAAGTTTTTACCAGAGTCCTGCAGACTCCGAAGGACCTCAGTCTCCTCAGTAGGTGGAGTGGACTCTGGCCCCTCTTGTACAGGACATCTGTGTTGGTTGACCAGTCCAGTTTGTTATTGAGATGAACACCCAGGTACTTGTATGAGTCCACTGTCTCAATGTCCTTTCCTGGATGTTCACAGTGTGGTAGGGGGTGACTTCCTCCTGAAGTCTATCACCATCTCCTTTGTCTTACTGGCGTTGATCTGTAGAGCATTGATCTCACACCAGTTGACAAAGTCCCTGACGACCCCCCTGTATTCCTGGTCATTCCCGTCCGATACGCATCCGATGATGGCCGTATCATCCGAGAACTTCTGTAGGTGGCAGTGGTCCGAGTTGTACACGAAGTCAGAAGTGTTTTAATCAATGTAAGCTGTTCTTCTGAACTGCTTTCAGAGACAAAAACAAAAAACAAAAAAAAAAACAAACATGTTTTTCTATTTTTTTCATTTTTGGTTTTGATTTAAAATGAAGAATAAAGACATAATATGTGGTTTATTAATAACTATGAGCCTGTGAATGTGTGAAGGTGTTGATTCGGTCCGTCTGTCCAGTAAATATGTAGCTGTGGTTGTAATGGAGCTGTGGTGGTCTAGAACTAACTCTTCCCATCAGTGTTGCAGTGTTCAGGTTCATTTAAAAAAAAAAAAAAGAATAAATGATGTCTATTTAAATGTGATAAAACTTGGATCGGTGCTGCGCTGACATGGACTGTGTGTTGTCTGGAACAGGAATGAGAGTTTCCAAAGACTGCACAGCAGACTTCGGGACTCGCTGCAGCCCCTGTGACGCAACAACCTTCATGAACAAACCCAGCGGCCTGAAAACGTGTTTTCCCTGCTCTTACTGTGACTCAGGTACAATCTGGACCTGTGATGGATCACGTCCACGTATTCAAAATGAAATGGAAAAGTTACAGCTGCTGGTTCTGGTTCTTCTAGGTGGTGGACTGTTTGTCAAGCAGGAGTGAACAAAAACATCTGACACAGTCTGTGATGTTTTAAGAGGTTATTTCTGCAGCGAAAACTCAGACAACACAGGATGTAGTTCAGCAGAGAAACATTCACGTTGTGCACGCGGACAGAAGATAAAAGAAACTGGTGAGAACATTTGAGATTTGACTGATTTGAGTCTGATGAAGGATTTTTTTATTGCTTGATTAATTTTCTGTTTGTTTCTTTAAGGAACCAGCAGCAGAGACACAGTGTGTGAAGACTGTCAGCTCGGTTCTTTTTCTCAGGACGGTGTGAACTGCTCACTCTGGAAAAAGTAAAACATTACTTTACTCACATCAGTAATCTGAAAGCAGATGACTGGTTCTGATCAGTCCGGTGTTTGGTCAGTACTGACATTTAAATCTCTCCATCCATGTTTATTCAGGAATTTCCTTCAGCAACAGAAACGCTGTTAGTTCATCTGGAAGTCAAAACTAATGTGGTTTCTTTCTCCTCATTTGCTGTCGTCATGCATCCTGGATGATCCAAACACATGTGGGAAGCTTTTCCCAGTTTTCCCAGTAAAGTTTAAATATTTCAAGGATGCAGCTGAGACGTGTCAGTAATCTAATCATCTGGGTCTCGTTAGACTCTGACCTGAAGGTGGAGCTGTTTCCACAGATCATCCAGCCACATGGAGCTTTAGGTTCCATGCATGTTTGTAACAGGTGTGCACAGGTGCTTCCTCGTCCGTGTTTGCAGCAGAGAGCTCATATTTTCCAACAGACATTTCTGCTTCTAGAAAACTGAATGGGTTTCACTGGTTTCTTGCTGACGTGTGCCCCGCAGGTCTGCTGGAACTGGAATAGTTTTTCTTAATTTGCAGTCGTTGTTGCACGTGTTTCAGCACTTTCTCATCCTTCAGTTTGACTGTAATACAATAATACTTTTGCATTTTTACGTCAGTGCCACATTATTATTTGTGTTGGTTCAAATGTCTTGAAATTTAAATTCAGTAAAGATGTAAAACTTTCTTGTTTTCCCAAACAGATGCTCTGAAACTCAGCGAGTGACCCGGCAAGGAAGCTCAACCAGCGACGTTGTCTGTGGGAAAGCATCAAGAAGCTCTGCTTCATTTACACCTTTTATTCTTCTCTCAGTTTCAGTTGTTGAGTTTTTGATTGTGAAACCTTGTTGAAATCAGTTGTTAATAAGTGTTTAACAACTAAAATAATTAATAACCTCACTAACTGAACTCCAATAACTATTTTTTTAACAACCTTATATTCCTTTTTTTTCCCACTTTCTGAACAAATTTGAAAAATCTTTCTTCAATGTTTGATTTGGAAAACAACATGCAGATTTCCCAGTGCATTTGTGTGTTCGGAAATCAAAACTATCATCAGGATTTTGAGCTTTAACCACTGTTTTTTTTAAACACACTACTATTATTTTAAACACAACTGTAAATCTTGAAGCTCTTTTGAGACGTTTGGATAAAAAAAAAAAAAAAAGTATCAGGAGCAGTCAGCTCATTGAGACTGAAGAAGAAGCTCCAGGTAGAAGTTTCCCATTTCATATAAATCTCTCTGAATGGCAGCTAACAGGATTTTAATGCGATTTAAAGGTCCGTCTAACCGGTCTAATTTTTACTTTCCCTGCTGGACTGTAAACTGAGAAACGAGAGCAGTGTCTCAGAGCAGTACAACAGCTCCCTTTTTAACAGTATCTTTACACCTCCATTCAGAGCAGGTGGTTTTGGGGTCGAGACAACCACTCATCTCCACTTCCCTCTGTTTAGGAATTTCTGCTGTATACGGTTGTATTTCTGAGGTTCAACTAATGTAGCATCTGGATACTAAGAGCTGGACAAACCACAATCAGGTTTTCTGAAGACACAGTTTGAAGACTAATTTTCTTTACACCATCTTTTCATAAAGATGGAAATCCTTAATCCAAATATGGGGAATGGGCGTAAAGAGCAAGGCTTTAAGGTTGAAGCATGTCTAGTTCATCCATCGGATGGATAGATGGATGGATGGATGGATGGATGGATGGATGGATGCATGGATGCATGGATGGATGGATGGATGGACGCTTAATCCTCTGCAGGATCTGCTGGAGCCTATCCCAGTGCACTTGGGGCGAGAGACAGGGGTCCACCTGGACAGGTGTTGTAAATGAAATTTAGGCTCATATATCCTTAAATACAGCTAATCTCATATAACCTTTTATACTGGTCTTATGTTCGTGTGCTATTGTATTTTTGCAACTTAAAGAGCACCCTGTTCTCGGAGGCAGCTGCAAGGTCAAATACTAGATATGAAACTAACGAGAAGATAAACAATCAGTGATACAACATGACCATATAGAGACAGAGACCTTTTCAAGTAGCAGGACCAGAAGTCCATATATGGTCATGTTGTATCACTGATTGTCTACCGGGACCATGCTAGACTAACCAGCTCTAGCTGGAGCCAGCAGCAGCAGGTTTCACCTGTTAGCCCAGGTAGCAGCTTTCCTCTGTGGACGGAGCTATCTGCTTCCTGCTGCTTAGCTAAGCTTCGCCCTTGGACCCTTCCAGGTCAACTCCCAGCTGGTTGTAGTGGTCCATTAGTACAATTAAAAGCACAACACAACTTATTTGCATGACTATGCTCTATTCAGTTTTAATTCACAGTACGTATGTATGCACAGGATGCTGCAGAGTTCTCTGGATGTCAGCTCCTCTGATATGGACAGAAAGACAGTGGACACATGTCCTGTGGTCTAATGACTCAATGCTTTTGGGTTCTGGGCTGAGAAAGATCAGTGAGGAAGCATCAGCCAGGGTCTGTGATGATACTGGGCTGCATCAGCATATACTGGGATATCCTGGAAACACATTTGCTGCCATGGACATCTTTTCCTGGAAGCTCTGTGGTTACTTCAGCAGGACGATGCTTGATCTCATTCCACACAACTTGGGTAACTTCATAGACAGAGTTACTCGCCTGCCTGGAGTTCAGATCTGTCTCATGCTAAAACGTTATGGGTTGTTCAGCAGCTGAATACTCGAGTTTGTAAAAAAAAAATGTGCTATCTGTAAAATTGAAACATTTAGAGTCCTCATTTAGGTAAAAATCCGTGAACTTTACAGTTCGGGTAGCAACTCAGGTAACAATATTAACAATTCTGTCTAAAAAAAAAATTCTGCACTGCAACAAATCTTTCACGTCATTCCTCCATGTTCCATCAGATCTGCTCCATGTGTTCACTGTCCTGCTGTTCTCTAGCTCAGCCATTCCCAAACTTCAGAATACCAAGGCCCAGTTTGAAATGCAAAAAATCTCCGCGGCCAACCGAACCTTTAATCACAACTGTGACCAACATACAGGACTAGGAACCATGTTCTGATATTAATGTAAGGGGTCAACAAATAAGGTGACACTTGTCATATTACTTAACACTTAACTGGTTTGTTTTGTTACTTCTTAATGTTTTTAAATCATGTTAATATTTTACAGTAATTAAAAACATATTTCAAAAAGATCGAGGATTTAAAACATATTTGTTTAATTTTAATGACCTCTTAGAGGCAGTGTTTTCAAAAACAGCCGTCGCCGTCGCATCCGACGGCAACTTTTCCATTTGTGACGCCTACTTTCCCTTCGGTAAATAAATTATGAAATAAATAAAGTTTTCGTAAAAGAGCCAAGTGTCCATAAAGGTTTTTTCAGTTAATAAACTTGAAAGTTTCGTTGAGAATTTCGCCACGCCATCGCTTGAATCTGCTTGCACACGTCGATCGAACGGGAGCCGAGCTAAAAGAGCCGGATTGCCCATCACTACTCCCACAATAACACACAGGCTTCCGTCTGTCTTTGTTGCTAGTCCCGCCCCCTAACCTATTCTAACCAATAACCTGCCTGCATCAGCTCGAGATGCATTCAATGAACTCATGTATTCCGAACAACAGAACATCTAAACAATAACAGAGCATCATAACATGAACATAATGTCAGGGTTGCTACAATATTCTGTATTCCAAGACGAGGAAAATGGCGGAAAAGCGACAGCGTAGGCTGGCTGAGATGTGGCAGCTAGCAGCGCCAAAAACCAAAAGGAAAAAGGATGTACCAGGTAATTATATAATGTAATCCAGATTTAAGAAATAATTTTGTTATTATAGTGTTTTATCGAGCGGTATCCAACTAATTTACATAATTTTTTCCGAACAAGGTCGTACTGTAAGTCAGGTTTATAACAGGTGCAAAAATTCATTAGGCACAGATTTCAGATAAATGTGTCATTTTTAACTGTACTTTTTAATTCCAAATTAAAGATGAATGTGTAAGAATGTTAGTAAATTAGAGACTAGCCAAACTTGTAATGAACTACATACACGTTGTTTAACCTCTTGTAACTTCAAGGCCCATTCTAATGTATTGTAGAATCAGATTAATATCAAGGACGTTAATGTTATCATAAAGCGTTTGCCCTGGGGGTACAATAACAAATTTTACTGCGCAATGTACAATGTATAATTGTGTACGTAACAAATAAAGATCTTGAATCTTGAATCTTGAAAACCAAGCAAACATGGAGTTATAAAATAACCAGTTTATTTTCATTTGATTTGTTATTAAATACATGTATCACACTTTGCTCTTTCAAACTTGCAATTACTTTCTTTACTCTTGTTTAACAAAAGACATGCAACGTTATGGCGAGGGTTATTTTAATTAAAAAAAAAGGTATCTGAACATCCCATTTTGCGTGTCAAAATGCTGGAAAATGTGTCTCAGAGAGTCTAGAATTTCAAAATTTCCTGGGGGAGCATGCCCCCAGACCCCCCTAGGGGGGGCCCTTTGGGCCTTGCAACTCCTACTTCACTCAACGCAACTTCTACTTTCAAAAGTTGTGAAAACACCGCCTCTCACGGTCTACCTGGAGTACCGCGACAGCCCACCAGGGGGGCACGGCCCACACTGCTCTAGCTGGTTACTTCAGTGCGGCTCCATCTAGTGGCACAGATGTGTAATGACAACAGAAAGTCCAGTCCTCCATTATAAAACAAATTCAGTTCTGTGGCCCGTTTTTTAATTTCGTATTTTTGATCCAAGTCTAAAATTTAAATATAAAAAAAAAAACAGGCATTTTTTTTTGTGTTAGATTAAAAAACGAAAAATGTAATGAAATGTCACTTTTTTTTTTTTGATTGACAATTGAAAAAGAATGAATGATACACGGATTGATAAAGTTACTGAACTTTAACACGGACATTTTCATTCTAAAGTTCGCTCAGACGGAGGATTCAACAGAAACAAGGCCGTAACTACCATTGAGGACACCAAGGTAATGTTCTCTGTATTTTTTCCCCCATTGATTTCATTTTCCAGGTCTTAAAAGTTTTTTTTTTCACAACTTTGCGAAGATAAACAGAGCCGATTGCATTTTAACTCATTGCTCCGGTAACGCGGTGTCATGTGACAGTGTCAGACTGATCCTGAATGCACCACTAAGATAGTTTGACAGAACAGCCCGGTGGCGATAGTAAAAATGCGTCGGAACAACCCATTACGTCCTTCCTTCTCTGTTGGACGGCTGCAACAAAACACACTATCATTTGCAGTAGTTAAGACAACAGAAGGACAAGGAAAGAGGAAGAGGGAAGGTGAGAATTTAAGGAGGACAATATGAGAATGAGTTGAATGAGTGTGTGTGTGTGGTGGTGTTAGCCTCTGGTCACTATTTTTCAGAAAAATTGTAGTATCATTAGCGAGTTGGCTAATTGCTAGCTGTCTGTCTAGAACTTTCAGTTTTTCAAAATTAGTATTTTTAATGAGAATTGAAAGCATTTCCGCTGCTATAATCTGGGGCGCCGAAAAGGGGGGGTAAAGGATACGGATTATAGGGGCCCATGATTGAGGGGGGCCCAGAGAGGCCCCTAATGATGATCAAAAATAGCATCAACAAATTTCGCCTGGGGGGCCAGGAAAAAGATTCTTTTCATGGGGCCCAAAATCCCTAGCGGTGCCCCTGGCTATAATAAAGAGTAAAGGAGGTATAGGACATCCTTGCTTAATACCTTTACCTACAAAGAATCTTGGGCATGTACCCTGTGGTAGTATGACTGTACTATTTGTATCTTTATAAATTAATTTTATCACATTAATGAAGTTTTCACCAAAGCCAAATATTTCTAACGTACTGAAAATAAATTTGTGTTCAATTGTATCGAATGCTTTAAAAAAAATCTAAAAATAAAATAAAACCATCTTCTTCAATTAAGTGATTGTACTCCAGCAAGTCAAGCACAAGTCGTATATTGTTATGAATTGAACGACCTTTTATAAACCCAGATGCATATATGAAATACTTTGAGTGATGCCAGATTTCAACCAGTTTGCATATATATGAGTTAAAATTTTATAATCATTATTGAGTAAAGTTATAGGTCTAAGGTTGTCAATTAGTTTATGTTCTTTCCCAGGTTTAGGGATGAGTGATTATTCCTTGTTTCATTGTGGTTGGCAGAGTGTGGGATTCAAATATTTCTCCAACCATATTAAAAAAGAGATATTTAAGATGTTCCCAAAAATGTCTATAAAAATTGCTTGTTAGACCATCTGATCCTGGAGATTTATCCAATGTTAAGCAATTCAGAGCTTTTTCCACCTCTGCCATATTAATATTTGCCTCACAAACATCTTTGAAACACTCATTGATTTTGGGGGTCCATTCTTTAACATGCTCAAAGAACGCCTCAGCATCTGGAGATGAATAAGATCAGTACAATTTACTGTAGAATTTGAAGATTTCTTTAGAGATCAAATTTGGGTCAGTGCATTCTTGACCATCTATTAGTAAGGTTCTAATAGCATTACGTTCTTGTTTTCTCTTTCCAGTCTACACTAAGGACTAAATGTCAACTGAATTCATGAATACACATGTCCTATGCCTACTGTCTATTGTGTATTCTTTATATCATTACAGTTTTTTTTCTTTTTTTTTAATCATTACAGTTAATGGTGAGAAACCTACAACACACACACGAACACACCCAAACACACCACCGCACATGCACACACACAATTCAATAGTTATAATGTATAAAATAAAAGTGTCATTAGCACCACTGATCTGTTTTTGTTTTATTTGATTTTATGTAATTCATTTATTTTTTTGGGGGGGTTGACCTCGGTATTTGAAAAATCCTGGCTACGGCCTTGAACAGAAACAAGGTTATTTGTAACAACTGACAAGTTGAACTCCTCATTAAAAGTTTCTGTTGTTACCTCAGAAATGACCTGTTTTAATATTCTGATTGTGCTGAGACACAATCATTTTGTTGGATTTTGTTTGTAGACTTTTATTTTTATTTTTTATAAAAACAGGATGACATTAATGCCCTGGCAGTGGCAATAAGCTTTATTTTATTTTATATTTTGGAAGATGAGATTTACACTAAATATGTGTTACTGACAAGTGCTGATGTTAAAAGTGTTTGAACAACAAATGTTATGGGACTTTAGTTCATATAGCAGCAGAACATTTCCATTAAAGTGCATTTACACTGCTTTTGAATTCACCATTTGATTTTGGGTATACAATGCGATTAATCGTGATTAAAAATTTTAATCGTTGCACAGCAACATATATATATATACACATATACACACGTGGACAAAATTGTTGGTACCCCTCAGTTAAAGAAGGAAAAACCCACAATTCTCACTGAAATCACTTGAAACTTACAAAAGTAACAATAAATAAAAATTTATTGAAAATTAAATAATCAAAATCAGCCATGACTTATGAATTGTTGATTAACATAATTATTTAAAAAAAACAAACTAATGAAATAGGGCTGGACAAAAATGATGGTACCCATAACTTAATATTTTGTTGCACAACCTTTTGAGGCAATCACTGCAATTAAACGATTTCTGTATTTGTCAATGAGCGTTCTGCGCAGCTGTCAACAGGTATTTTGGCCCACTCCTCATGAGCAAACTGCTCCAGTTGTCTCAGGTTTGATGGGTGTCTTCTCCCAAATGGCATGTTTCAGCTCCTTCCACAGATGTTCAATGGGATTCAGATCTGGGCTCATGGAAGGCCACTTTAGAATAGTCCAACGCTTTTCTCTCAGCCATTCTTGGGTGTTTTTGGCTGTGTGTTTTGGATCGTTGTCCTGTTGGAAGACCCATGAACCTGCGACTGAGACCAAGCTTTCTGACACTAGGCAGCACATTTCTCTCCAGAATGCCTTGATAGTCTTCAGATTTCATTTTACCTTGCACACATTCAAGACACCCTGTGCCAGATGCAGCAAAGCAGCCCCAAAACATTACTGAGCCTCCTCCATGTTTCACCGTAGGGACAGTGTTCTTTTCTTCGTATGCTTGGTTTTTGAGTCTATGAACATAGAGTTGATGTGCCTTACCAAAAAGCTCCAGTTTGGTCTAATCTGTCCAAAGGACATTCTCCCAGACGCTTTGTGGCTTGTCAACATGCATTTTTGCAAATTCCAGTCTCGCTTTTTTATGATTTTTTTCAGCAGTGGTGTCGTCTCCCATGAAGTCCACTTTGGCTCAAACAACGACGAATGGTGCGATCTGACACTGATGTACCTTGGCCTTGGAGTTCACCTTTAATTTCTTTGGAGGTTGTTCTGGGCTCTTTGGATACAATTCGAACGATCCGTCTCTTCAATTTGTCATCAATTTTCCTCTTGCGGCCACGTCCAGGGAGGTTGGCTACTGTCCCGTGGGGCTTGAACTTCTGAATAATATGAGCCACTGTTGTCACAGGAACTTCAAGCTGTTTAGAGATGGTCTTATAGCCTTTACCTTTAAGATGTTTGTCTATAATTTTTTTTTCGGATGTCGTGGGACAATTCTCTCCTTCGCTTTCTGTTGTCCATGTTCAGTGTGGTACACACCTTTTCACCAAACAGCGGAGTGACTACTTGTCTGCCTTTAAATAGGCAGACTGACTGATTATGAGTTTGGAAACACCTGTGATGTCAATTAAAGGACACACCTGAGTTAATCATGTCACTCTGGTCAAATAGTTTTCAATCTTTTATAGAGGTACCATCATTTTTGTCCAGCCCTATTTCATTAGTTTGTTTTTTTAAATAATTATGTTAATCAACAATTCAAAAGTGATGGCTGATTTTGATTGTTTAATTTTCAATAAATTTTTATTTATTATTACTTCTGCAAGTTTCAAGTGATTTCAGTGACCATTGTGGGTTTTTCTTTCATTAACTGAGGGGTACCAACAATTTTGTCCACGTGTGTATATAGGTGGGTGTGTATACATTTTTATTGATTATTCTTTCTGCTTCTCTTGGGAAACGGTCCATTTATTTCTTAGATTTTTTTTACAAAATGTTCTATATGTCTCAAAAGTATGGGTATTGTTGGAGTCAATTTTGTATTTTTCTGGTGGTAGAGCATATTGACTATTTTCTGCTGCTCATGGCCCTCCCCCTCGTCAGACACACCCTCCTCCTATGATTAATGAGAGAGATCAGCTGGGTGCAGGCGGTCTGACTTTTGTGTTGAAGGAGTGAGGAGTGAGACAGTTTCTCTACCGCTGAATGAGTTTTCTGTTTTTGGATTATCTAAAAGGTCAAACACGGAGAATAATTATTTTGTGGAAATAAATTCGGATTATTTTAATCTGATCTCCGCGAGTGCCTTTATTTTGGACATTTTAACGAGTCATAGACCTCCTTCTCGGACTACTTGGCTATTTTGGATTTTTATTTTTTTTGGAAAGCAAGAGTAGCCACTACAGGTATGCACATGTGTGTATATTGATTTATTTATTTATTTTCTTATTTTCAGATGCATAGATTCATGCTTGTGTTAAAATTGTTTTGACATGTCTGGAATGAATCAATGAAATGAAATGAAAAAATAGCAACTAAAATAACTTTTGGTAGGTTCCAGGTTGGTTGTTTTGGTCCTGGATCTCTCCAGTCCTCCTGAAACTCTTATCAGTCAAACATTTAAAACCTAAAACAGTTTTCTCATAATCCTCATTTAAGATTGTTCCACCCTACAAAAATAAAGTCTGTGTATGAGAATTCAAAGACATTTTCAGCTTTCAACATCCTTTGTGTGACTGAGCTTCATCAGATCTCTGTAGAACCAAAAACTCTTGATCTCTAGTTTAAACTGTTGAGAGAAAAACTGCAGAGAAGACGCATCAAAACTACCTGACCATCAGCTGAATGTGTCTTAATACAAAAACTCCCATTTCCTTTAGTGATTGAACTCATTAGACAGAAGAGTCAGAACATCATCTGAATACGATCAAACGGATCTCATGAGTCCTGAGTGCCAAAACCAATAAAAGTGATCTGAGTCTTTCAGGAATTTGACTTTATTTGGCTGTTAGTTAGAGAATACTATGATGTAAACAGATACCAACATGAAATAATAATATGTATTTAATTCTGAATCAATGTTAATTAAAATCATATTTGTCTCCGTGCTCTAAACCCAAACAGTCTGGAGCAAATCAAGTTCAGTTCAATAATACTTTTACATACGTAAGAGTTTTATTTGAAGTTAAAAAAAATCTGTTGTTTTTTAAATTGTTGTTTTAATTACAGAATTGTTGTTTTATAGGGTTTTTTTTCTTCCAAACTCTTCCATCGACACAACTTGGTAATGAATGAAGTTCACGTGAGTTTCAGTTTATAAATTCAGTCTCTGGATGAGGATTTTATCCTCAAATATAACAGGATCAAAATGATGTAAAGTGATTGTCTCTGTTCTCTGCTTCTGTCCATCAGTGATCTGTCTGGTATTTCTGTTGATTGGGGAACGTCGCGTCTGTGTGTGTGGTGTCACTCATTTTCTCACCTAATGGTGGTTGAATGGTCATGATGGCGTCACCCCTGCTCCGACTCTGTCGGCATGACAACGCAGGAATCCTGTCACTCTCTGAACAAGCAATAAACAGTTGATAAATGCCAGCAGCTGCACGTCTTTGTCTGTTCTAAATTCTGATCTAAATTCCACCAAAGTCAGATTGGTCACAGATGTATCAGCATAATATCACGCTGCATTGATTAATTATCTGGAATACTCAACCTCGCTTTCAAAGATAATTAATTACATATTTCTAATAATGACCCAACTTCTCGAATCTCAACGGTGAACTGCACAAAACTCCTGAAGAGTTTTCCAACCTTATTGATGCCAATTCCTCTGCTGTTTTAAAGCTTTTGGAAAAAAACTATTGAAAACAGCTCACCATCCCAGAATAACCTCTGTCGGTACCGTGTGTCTGTCTGTTCTCTTCTGGTCCAGATGTGTTGATGTCCATTTGTTATCAGAGAACGTCGTCCAACCAGACAAATCTCAGAGGAACCTTCTCACAAGATACAACCAACATCCTCTTTCCTCGATCCGTCTCTTTTTCATTTGAAGTGCCTGCCAGCACTGCACCGGAGGAGAAGAATAGAATTGAAAAATCATTTGCTGTGTTTACGGGCTGTCAGAATTATGACTATCAGGTTTTACTGACTGGGCTCACCCGGTCTAGACACGGCTGCTCTGTCGTTACGCCTCAAAAAGAAAAAGAAAATAGGAATACAAAGGCTGTGCAGACACCAAACTGTTGTTCAGTTTGTTCTTGTTGTAAAAGTTTTCTGACTCAGCACTGATAACGATCAGGAGCGAACAGTTTTAGTTTCACAACAACAAGTTTGCAGTGAAGACAAACTCAAAAAAGAGAATGAACAATGAGCGGGAAATAACAGACTATCGAGGAACCGCACCCGGAGAAGCCACGCGCCGCTGGTTATGAGTAAACACTTATCTTCTGAGCCGACACCTCGTCCATGTCCATGTTTGTTTCAACCACGTACGTCCTTCCGTCTTCGTAGCGTCCACGTGCAGCGACACACGAAGACGAGCGCCGTCCCTGCGTTTTATAGAAGCACTCTGGGTACAGTTATGTGAAAAACCGAAACTCTCAAAAGTCATTGTAAAAGTGTCTCTGAATTCATTGATTTAACCTTAATTACTTTAAAGATGCAGAAGCAGTTGGTGAAAAACTAAGTTAACACGACTGGAACGACAGGGGGAGCCTGTCTGTGGAGGAAGTACATGACATCCTCCCGTGTCCCGGATTCTCGCGGGTTTTCCTCTCAAAGTTTTTTTTTTTCTTTTTTATAGTGAATTGGAATTTGTGGTAGCCAATGGCAAGTTTGTTAATTTCTTAGTCCTTTTTTTTTTTTTAGCAGAAAAACCCTCACATTCATCCTAACTGGTAAATAATTTTAAAATAGTGTCAGCTACTGGTTATTTACAATTACTGTCCGTACCATATTTTTATGCCTTTACACTCGTGGAGAATGACTTTATATCGATAACTGCAGTTTTATATTGTCAGTCAGAAATATGAATGCACTATACAGTATTATTGAATTTATATATGTATTTTCTTATTATTATTCAATTCAATTCAATTCAATTCAATTCAATTCAATTTTATTTGTATAGCATCTGTTACAATGTCAATTGTCTCTAGGCGCTTTACAGAGACCCAGAGCATGACCCCCGAGCAAATATCATTAACTAAGAATATAATATTGAGACCTAAACAATGATAATGGCAGGTAGAAAACTCCCACAGGAGGAGAAAAAAAACTTTTAAGCCAAATTATTGGCTTAAACGTTTGGCTATTATTAATTGGCTATTATTATTATTAGTAGTAGTAATAATAATAATAATAATAATAATAATAATAATAATAATAATACATTTGATCACACTACAAAATTAAAATGTTCTTAATTTTTTCATTACTACATTATTACTGTATTAATGAGTAAGAATGTCTTTAGACTGTGTTTGGAAAACATATTTATTTTATACAAAGGCCTCTTGTGCCCTCTTGTCCTTTTTTCCTAATCCTGAGTTAAACATGTATTTATCAGGATGTCTGTCTGGCAGGAAGGTTTTTTATTATTATTATTTACTGGGTTATTTAAAGAGGAGGTTTCCTCCTCACTATAAAACCTGTTTGCCGCCGTCTCCACAGCTTCATACACAGCTCTGCTGTTGGCCGACTGTCTGGCTTTTGTTTCTTTGCACGCAGAGAAATAAATACATCCATGATTTCTGTTATTTGGACATGTGTTTCTTCTGTTCAGTCTCATCAGGATAACAGCCAAGTTTTTCTGCAATAGCTGTTGGGATTATCAGCAGGTGTGAGCACCTCTGTAAAGGCAGAGCTGTGGAGCATCACTCATCATCTTCATAAGTAGAAGACATTAAAGACAGCCGTCAAACCTGGCTGCGTCAATCCCAGGTGCTTCAGTGGGTTGTTCCACTAACCCAACAAAAACACATCCAAATATTTAAACAGCACAAAAACCCAGTTCATTTCCAGCTCTCAGCCTCTCAGTAACACAGTAACAGCCCATGGATAAATGCACGTTATCATCCTGAGCATCACCAAATCAGCAGAAGTCAACAATCATCATGTTTACTGTTGTAAGATGCTTATTCACAGTTTCCTGTCAAAAACCTCACCAGACATTAAGAGCGTTTAAACAACCACAGGAAAACATATTTTTTCTAATCTAGTGAGTGCGCTGCATTAGCTGTTAGACCAAGAACGAGAACGAGATCAGTAACTGAAATCACATCTGCTTCTTTTCCTCTGTGACCCGTGCATCTGGGCTGAGGGCTCTTCTGGAGTCTCTTTCACCAAGGTAAAGACATAAAAGGAGGGACCACCTTGCATGTAGAACATTTAATATATCTGCTTAGAAACATGCAAAAGCAGAAAGTCGTGTGAAACTGAAACATCCAATCATCTTCATCACTGACCTCATTTCTGCTCACACGTCTAGCAGAAAACTTTGTATTTAATGATCAAGTGTTCGCGTCTCTAAATCAATTGGTTTAATATAAACCAGGTACATTTTGTAAACACGTAACAAATAAAGTCACAACTTTTAATGTGCATTCCTGTAAAACAGAAAGTTCACCTTCAGTCAATTCTAAAGTTTAATTGATCTATAAATAAAGAAAATAGCCACCTGTGACACACCAGCTCCTGAAATTATATAAGTAAAGCTCTGGATGAACAATGGTTGACATATTAGCCCTGTGTCATTTATTTAACTATATGTAGAAGCAGTTTGTGGAAAAACTAAGTAACTTATTCATGAGTGGAAGACATTCAAGACAGTTGTCGACCCTCCCAGGAGAGGACATCCCAGCAAGACCAGAGAAACTGATGACAGAAACCCAAGAGCTGTCAGTGTATCTCAGTTAGCATGCTGGATGTTCTTTTTTTCCTCTAATTTATGTGGCTCTAGTGGCCTTTATTCCACCGTGAGAGATACGAGAAATCAGAGCAGAGCGAGAACGAGGAAGACACGCAGCAAAAGGTTGCACAGGCCGGGAATCAAACCTGCAACTGCTACAGGACCATGGCCTCTGTACATGAGCCGCCTGTCCGAACCACTGCACTACCAGAGCAGCCCAGCAGGCTAGATGTTCACGTTCACGATGCTCCACTCACAGAAACAGGGTTGCTGGGAGAAAGACCATTCTCTCTAAAGAGGAACTTTGCTGCACAGCTTAGGTTTGTAAAAGTGAATCTGACGTAACCAAAAGACTTCTGAAACAATGTCATTGGAGCAACAAGGCTAAAGAGTTTCACCATAAAGGACATTCAGTGAAGTTCAGACACAGCAGATCAACATAAACAGCTCATGCTGCTAAACATGGTGGTGGAGGTTTTTTCTGTTGAGTTTTTCAGTAACAGTGGAAAAGGAAGAACAAAGAGGGGATTTATGGATGTTCTGAGAGAGGACGTGAAGTTAGCTGGAGTGAGAGAAGAGGATGCAGAAGATAGATTTAGATGGAGGCAGATGATTCACCGTAGCGACCCATGAAGGGAACAGGAGACTGGAGTTAGACTGAAAAATGAGATTTTTTGAGAATGTTGCCTGGAATATTTTACAGAAATTCCTGACAAATGCATAAACTAACCCATTATTGTCATCATCATCATTGTTGTTAACGCTACTAATACTAATAATAATCAATCCGTTATCAATACCTGTTTAGTCCTCTGCAGGCTCACAAGGATCTGTCCCAGCTGGACTCCACCCTGGACAGGTCTCCAATCCATCAAAGGAACAACCATGCACACTCACTATCATTCCTGTGGGCATCAATAATAATAATAATAATAATAACCATTTTCAATAATTAAAATGATAATTTGCAAATAAGTCTTAATTAATGTAATTAATGGGCAGGTTGCTTTTATGAGTCAGTGAGACTTTATTTATCAGCCACTTCTCTCCACCAAGTGTTTGAAATGCAGTAGAGTATTACAGCCACATGGAGGGAAATCAACCTGTGATCTGAGAATAAAGCTCTGATTTTGTACACTCACAAAGTTAAGGGACCCTACATCCACACCATCACTGAACTGGAACCACATTCATGAGTCTCAGAGGCTTTAATAGTGGTTTATTCTGAGGTTGGTTGGTTTCCCTCTGGGCTCATATTAATCGTTATCTTTTATTAATATAATTACAGCTTCACTGTTGTCATCAAGACGTATTTTTCCTGTTCAGCTGCAACTAGATTCTCATTGTAATTTGTGTTTTTTGTTTACTGCCAGTTCACCGACGTCACAGACGTCATCTCCAGGAACTTTACACAGCAAACAAGTTCAATACAGCCCAGTTAAGGACAATTAATTAAAAAACAATAAAAGAGCTTCGCTGAGGACCCAACAGATTGCACCAAATCTTTATTTTGCTACAATAATCCATCCTGAGCATGCATGAGGTGACAGTGGAGAAGAAAAACTAACTGACAAGGAGAAAAGGCCTCCAGTAGAACCAGTAAAACAGAGGACAACTACCTGCCCCGACTGGCATAAAATTATAACCATGTTAGTTATATTATTCCTTTCATCTCAATGTTTTCACTTTATTCTAATAATATTCATTAGTTCTTTTTTCTCCTTCAAGCTGGCCCTGAAAAAAACAGTTATGTTGAGATCTCATAAATCTTTTAAATTTGTGATGTGGAAGCACCAGAAAGAGATTTAAAATAATGAAGGATTATTAAGGCTCCAGGTAGAAACGATGTCAAACAGTGAAAACAGCACTGAAACCTTCAACAGAGAAGATCATGAACCATCTGTTTCAGTGTGACAGGACTCTGACTGGTGCTGGTTATATGGACTATGTGATGACTCAAACAGGTAAGTTAAATTACACTTCACAGCAGACTTCTGCACCGGGGGGGGGGGGGGGGGACCCTGTGTCACAGGGACCTTCATGAACGTTGATAACATGAAATGTTAGTCACCTTCAGTGATCTGAAAATATGTATCGCAAGTACAACCTTGGGCTGGGGAACATTATTGAGTCAAAAGGTTAAGGTTTATAATGAAGATGCTAATAGGAAATCTGTACTACAAGAATGATGACAACTCACACCCCCCACCACTTCCTCTTCAAAACCACAAAACCCCCACCAGCAAAGCTTTATGTACAGCTGTACGGCTGCAGCCAATGAATAAATTAACACCTAGCCCACATACTGCTGTGACAAAAGCAGCAACAATGCAGAGGTGTAACAATTTAGAAATCTTATTCCTAACAGCATAATGTTCAGGTTCCTGTTAAGTTTCTCTAATCTTTGGCTTTCTCTCAAGTTTTTAATGGGCCTCTCATCAATCTGGCATTAAAAACTAAAATTCCTCATAATTCTCCTGGAGGACTGAGGTACTTTGTGTCTCCTCCTTTAAAGCAGTTTGTGGAACCAGCTCTCATACAAATTGTCACTTTTCTTCTAAATAAACTCTTCCTCCATAGTTGAATATCATCTGATTTGTGTAAAAAGATGTAAAAAGACTCAACAACTAAGCATCCAGGAAGAATGTCAGAAACATTATGTTGAAGCTGTTTTCACATCTCTGCATTTATTTTTGGTCAAACATCTTTGACGTCATTGAACTGTAAATGTTCTCGTTGCTGCCATCTACTGGTCAGTAAGGTGAGAGATCTCATTATAATTCAGTCATAATTGTTATCCAATGAAAACATTCTTAATGTACAAGTATAAATGGAGTTTGGATTTTAAATGTACACTTTGTGGAAGAATTAAACAAACTTTTCTCTTGTGGACTGACTTGATGAGTTGATGTTTCTAACCGAGGATGTGAGGATTTCCTGGAGGGAAACATAAGTAGGCAGGTTCTTTATTTATCACGCAGGGGGAATGATAGTGTTACAGCAGCAGATACATTTACAGAAATTAAAGGTAAATATAGATACAGGTGTGATGACCTGTCACATATGGTAGAACTATTGTATCGTCTCATGTCTCAAGGAGAATGACAGAAAAAAGACTTTCTGAACTGTTCTTTGAAGCTGAATGAGTCTTTAGAAGAAAGAGCTCTGCTGCCTCCCAGTGTGTCCTGAAGGAGGTGGGACTGTTTGTCCATCCTGTCAGTGAGCCAATATTTATGACGAATGAAGTCACAAACTTCTGTGTCAACATTTTTTTCCTTAAGCGTTAAATCCAAGCGTGGTTCTGCCATCAAAACAGCTGCTTTCGTGACCCGGCTCTGCAGAGAAACATTAGAGTTCAGTCTGAACTTAGACGCCGCTCTTTGCTGTAGAGTCAAGTTAAAAGACAAGATAAAGCGTAGACTTTTTCAATTACCTGAAGAATATTTTCCAAAATACTTTTTAAATAAATGCTTTTTTAAATAAAAATTCCAGATTTAGATGGTCTGGCAGCCACATGTGATTCTTGCTTGGCTGTACTGGTTTGTGGTCCCTTAAAGCAGTTTGTGGAAGAAGCTCAAGGATCATTTTCAGCTAAAGACGCTCTCCTTCCATCGTTGAATATCACCAGATTGTGTTAAATGTTACACTCCTGACCTCTTGTAGAAAAACTGCAGAAAAACCAGAGTTTACAAAAGGCAACACTTAAAGAGACCGTTTACAAAATAGCTTCTCTGTGAGTGTTAACAGTCAATCTGAAGTTGAGATCCTTTGACAACTTTGGTTTTTAACTTTATGAGGTTAAGATGTACGGTAATATTAAATTCTGTATTGAAAAAAATCTGTCTTTATAGCCTAATATTATCTCATGCTGAAAACAGCAACACTTGCAGCTTGGAAGGCAGCTTTAGTTGAAATTATCCATGTCTCCAAATCACAATTTGTTGTTGCTGAGAAAAAGAAAAAACATTCAACAACTAAGGATCCAGGAAGAATGTCAGAAACATTATGTTAAAACTGTTTTCACATCTCTGCATTTATTTTTGGTCAAACGTCCTTGACAACATTGAACTGTGGGGGAAAGGGAGGCAACGTGAGTGTTTCACATTAGCTCACCCCTCAATCTCAACCCTCGTCCTTAACCCTCAGTCTTGGCCCTCCAAGGGCGATCTTAGAAATGGGACCGTCTTCCTCTTGGCGTGCTCGGTGTAGGTAACGGCGTCGCGGATGACGTTTCCAGGAAAACCTTTAACACTTAGCGGGCTTAGTGACTCCCTGGATGTTATCACGGAGAACTTTCCGGTGACGCTTGGCGCCTCCTTTACCGAGAACCTTTACTCCTTTACCGCGACCGCTCATTCTGACAGGATGGTTTTCACAAATAACGACAATTCGGAGTATTTACTTTCTTTTTGAGGACGTGTTTGAAACCAGGGGCGGAGTTCTTCTTCTTCTGTTGTTGTAAGCCTCGCCTAGTTATTTCTTGTTCATTAGCGCCACCAATCGATTTAGACACACACACACACACATATATATGTAAATATATATATTTGACCAGTGCATGTATTTTTATTTATTTATATTTTTTTCCTATTTGATGTGTTTTTATTTCTCTTTTCAGTAATAAAACGATCTCATAGCTGAAGTCAGTGATTTTCTGATGTGACCGATATAACCTCATATAAATATCATCATTAACTGAATATTGACTGATTGTGATAAATGAACAATTATCTTGCTACAAATATGCTCAACTATTTAAACTGGGACTTTTTGGTTTAAATGAAAGAATACATATGTTTGTGATTTTAATGGAAAAATACATATTTATGGTCACTGATTGAACATTTCAAACCAGGTCACCAGGATCTGCCGGAGTTTATTCTAACTCTGTTCAGACAGTTCAAACATATGAAATAACTGACATGGGCAGGATTACATTGGGTATCGGTTCTGGATGTAGGTTTTGATTCATTCTGGATTAATTGGACAGCTAAATCACAGAATTCAAGCAGTCATTTCATGAAGGATGTAAGCAACAATTAGCTAAACAGCACTGCTGTAATAAAACTACCAAATTAGCAACACCAAACAATTTGAGAGGGAGGCTCTGTAAAAAGATGCTGTAATTTTAGTTGGTTTAACTAAAATCTATGCAACTATAGGGAAAAAAAGTGACATTGATCTAGTTAGCCAGAACAGTTAGCCAGATTTCCTTCTCAGTTAACGGGTGACGTTGTCATCATATAAGCCTGGAGGTCGTCAGGTTACTTTCAAGATGACTTGAAATTATAATGAGTAATGTTTGGTGTTTAGTTTTATTGTGTACTGGATCAGATCAAAGAAGGTGAAGAGAGACAGGCTGAGAGAAGCGAGAGAGAGGTTTCAGATGAGCAGGTATGAATTGTATTCTCTAAAAGAGAATTTGAATACAAAAAGTCAGAAAAGAAATATTGATATTGTCATTCCGGTCTCATCCTCTGAAGCAGAGAGGAGCTTTAGTATCTTAGACGGTTGAAGACTTGGCTACGTTCAACCACGACACAAAAAAGACAGAACCATGTTGCTGTTTGCCGTAAACATCAAGATAAGTTGGACCTTTTAGACAGAAAGTCAGTGTGTAAACAGATTATTTCTGTTTCACAGAGGCGTAAACAAACTTTTGGTGCTGGTGGGCAGTGAGACAAAACACACATCAGTAAAGCAAAGGATGAAAAATATAAAATTTAGTTAGCAAGTTCAAAAAAATATACAATCTTGTTGGATTGTAAAGTTGAGGTTTATGGTTAAAACCTTTCATACTTTATTATCCTGTGTGTTCTTTGGACAAATAAACCTAAACCTAACTGTAAATATAATTTATGCTATATTTTCTAGGGATGTACGATAACTGTTTTTTAAAGCCGATATCGATAACCGATAACTTTCAGCTCCTAAAGGCCGATACCGATACCTGATAACACACACATATACCTAAGATCATTACATCAATACTATGAACAAAACCAAAAATAGTTTTGACTTTTTAAATGAACAGATATTTATTTTTTCCAAAGAAAAAACTATTGGCAAGCCTCTCAAACATTTTTGTAAAACTATCAAACAAACCTATTTGATATCTCACATCAACTTAAATAAGGTTCATTACTGACTGATGTAAAATAATAAAGGCTCCTTGAACTGATGGAAATACATGCATCAAAAATACTAACTGAAAAAGATTAACATTTAAAGGATTTTGACTTGTGGTTCCATTTAAATTAATACCTTTAATTAAAGTAAATGAGGTTCAGTAGTTTTTAGTTTTTATTTTTTAATCTCATGGAAGCTTTAGATGAGAGAGATGAGGGAGAAGAGAGGAGAGGAAAGACTCCTGCTGGCTTGCGCACGTTAGCATTAGCTTCCGTTAACTCACGTTAGCGCGATTTCAAAACTCCATGGAAGCAATTGTTATGTTGTAGGTGACTGATTTCGGTTTTACGTATTAAAGCTTGTGCTTCCCTCCTCGTAGAATTCACTCGGAGGATTCGTCACAAATAACCACCAAACTATCTTCTTCTGAAACTTTAACGAAGTTCCACGCCACCATGTTTGTTGTGATCAGTAGCTGTGCTGCGGGCTGCATTCAAGGTGTAACCGTAAATTCCCACTTTCCCTCATTTGCTAGTCGTTCTTTCAGCGTTTTCTATTTTTTCTTTTTTTATGTGTAACATGAGGGAAAATACTGCGAATATCAATTTAAGTCAGCAACTACCAAAATTATAACCGAGTTAACGAGTTGTTTTCTGGCATGAGGGGGTATTCTTGATTTTCCTGACTGAGTAATCGTTTTTCTGATTATGCCGACGTTACATGAACATAACATTCACTGCCGGTCATTCAAGGCTCAGAGGGAGTGAGGCACTGCCCTGTTGACAAAAATATATATGTTATCGGGGCTGTTCGTCATGATATCGGAGTTATCGGGATGACGTCATAATTTCATGTTATAGACCTGATAGTTATCGGTCCAATAGTTATCGAGCACCCCTAATATTTTCACTATTGATCTGTCTCTCTACCTGAGCGGCTCATGCAGCCTATGTCACTCAACCCCCCCAATGTTCAACTCAAAGTTACACCCTTGCTGCTTATAGATGGTAAATTTGTTTGGCTGCAGATGGATTTTCTTTTTCTGATCAGTTTTGTTTATTGGAAAAAATACTTTTTATTTTTATTTGTGTGAATCTTGTTTAAGTGTTTATACTTCTGTTTTCATACATATTGTAATGTTTCTAATCATTTATAGGAAGGCACAAGTGTGAATCATTTCAATTTTAATTTGTTATACATTTTTGGACATTCCCTTTTTGTTAGAAGTTACAGTTCAAGTTTCTGTAAACATGCAGAAGACATTAAGTTTTGGATTAACATACCAGACAAATAACAAGTTGATCATGTAAGGCGAGTGTTAACTAGAGAGGCCTTTGTCTACCAATGTTAATTCAGTTAGAAAACTCACAATTCTAATGACAGCTCAGCCCCCCCAGTTTAAAAATGCTATCTGCGCCCCTGGCTCCAACTGCTTCGTGTTGTGTCCGTGTGTGTTATGTTAATGTGAAAAAACAAGTTTTATTTTTTTCTTACAGAGACAAACGCAGCAGTCGTGAACATATACAAACTGTACCCAGAAAGGTCCCAGCTGAGACCTGAACCAGGAACCTTACTAGTTGTGAGCCAGCAGTGTTAACCTCCGAGCAAATGAGCTGCCTTTGAATTTAACTACGTTTTCAGGTTTTTGGATTAACTTTTATCATCAATTTGGAATCAACAATTAGATTAATTTGAATATTTTTTTTTCTACTGTGGGAGCAAACCAGAGTACCTGGAGAACACCCATGCATTTTCTTTGATTAATTAATTAATTAATTAATTAGTTGTAGTTTGGATTGTTTCAATTTTCAGCCTCACAGGATGAAGGCAACGATTCACTAAAATCACCTTGAGTGTTTGTTCTTCACACACTGGATTTATGTCATGCATCCTGCTCTTTTTTGAAATAAGACACAAACATTTTGAGATCTTCATCTAAATATTGAGAAATGACCACATTTACTGCTCTGTCCTGTTCTCTGGGGGAGCTTTCATCCTCTTTTGTTCCGTCTTTTGATTGACAGCATAAATCCCAGATAGCAGATACATTCGGGCCTTATCAGGGCCAGCTGTGGCAGATATGGCTCAGTTCTGGCAGTGGCAATGGTTAAATGGGCCAGATGTGGCCCAAACACCAGAATCCAGCTGTGGGATGAGTTCTGGTAAGCTTTATATGCTTATTAATGATTCAGTGTTATTTATAGATATTAAAAACAATTTAGCTAACTGTATGTGTAATATGCAATATAATGTATATCATTTTGTTGTAGTCTATAGTAGTGAAATTACAGTTCTTGGCAGACTGGCACAGGTTGTAGGATCAACAAATCAAAATTTGCCCTCCAAACAGTTACTGCTTTTTAAAAAAGGAATTTAAACACCGTAGAACTGAAAAGAATCCTGTTTAATAGATCTATGAGATTTAGAAGATTACAACGAGGGAGTGTTGGAAGCTGGGAGGGATGAGATGCAGGATAGTGTGATGGGGGAGGAGATACAGAATCCAGTAGAGCACTGAGTCCCAAACTGGGCAGCAGCCCCCTGGTGGGCCGTTGCGGTACTGCAGGTGGACCGTGAGAGGCCATTAAAAATAAACAAATATGTTTTAAATCCTCGATTTAAAAAAAAAAAATGTTTTCAATTACTGAAAAACATTTATTACATGATTTGAAAAATATTTAGAAATAAAACAAATTGAGTGTCATTCTACTGTCATCTTAACTTAATAGGACACCTTATTTGTTGACCCCTGATATTAATATTGGAATGTAGCTTTTAGTCCTGTATGTTGATCAAAGTGGTGTTTAAAGGTTTGCATGGGCTGCAGAGATTCTTCAGATTTCAAATTGGGCCTTGGTATTGTGAAGTCTGGGAATGGCTGCAGTATAGAACAAATTTGTGAGTTTCTAAATTTGAGAGTTTATGAACTACCTCCTTTATTAAGTTAGAATAATCCAGTAACAGTACACAGCTCTGTTGGAGCAGAGAGATGTTCTTATTTAGTGTGTGCTCTGGGTTTATATAGTTTGAAAAGAAACCTAGAAAAGTAGAGCAAAGCAGCAGTTCAGGCCTCCCCTGCTACTCCCTCCACCCAAACAGTAAGTGGCAGTTAATGGCTGGATGGATCGATGCATTTTATAGAATCAAAATGTAAATGTCTGATACGAGGTGCCGTCAGGGACATTATTCTGAATTAGCATTCATAGACACATGTGAAACCCAACTCTCTCACATACTATACTGAAAACTTTACACACTTACAAGTGAAATGCTCTTATACACACAACTGGAAATCTACTCACTCACATGCACAACTGAAATGTCCGCACAGAAACAGCTGTTGTCTATCGACCAAATGACATCAC
>JAGFBZ010000808.1:67500-128960 GCA_018398805.1 Hirundichthys speculiger | reverse complement strand
TATGCCGGCGCTGCGGCGCGTGGCGCACAGCTTCGACGTCGGGTCGCTGGATTTGACCTCGTCCAGAACCTCGGCCAGCCAGCGTGAAGGAAGCTCCTGAAGGCTCCGGCTGCCGCTCCTGATGCACACATGCGTTAAGGAGACAACAATGAGAGCGCACGTTAAAGTACCGGCTCACTGAGATGCACGTTTGCTTATGTACTACCTGCATGTGCACTTCCTTAACATGCAAACTGAGCACCCCCACACACACACACACACACACACACACATTAGACCAACTCACCATGAAGCTGCAGACAGTTTTTATTACTTCCAAAATTCAGATGGATCTCATTAAAGGTTTCCCTAAAATGTGCCTTTAAAATGACAGCTCATGTGATGAAACTCAAAAAAACAACACAACACACCTGGTTAACATCCAGAGAAATGAAAACTACGATCACGAATCAACTCCGCTACTGATCAAACATACTTCCAGTTTAGATGCATCTCATCATCATCATCATCATCATCACTCCCCTCCTTTCCTCTTCTCCCATCAGCTGCATTCATAGTTAATTAGCTTTAAAGGTTTTATTCCTGCTAAGGGAGCTTTTTACTTGCCTTTGTTTCTGTAATTAAGATCTAATAATATTACTTTAGTTAATAATATTTGCTCGGGGGTCATGTTCTGGGTCTCTGAAAAACGCCTGGAGACAATTTGTAATGTAATAGACGCTATACAAATACAGTAATCCCTCACACTTTGCAGTTAATGGGGGCTGTGATCCCCCCCCCCCCCCCCCCCCCCCCCCCCCCCCCCCCGCGAATGGTAAAAACTGAGATGTACATGTATATACAGTGTATATCTACGCGTGTACGCAAAATCTACGGAAGGTAGACTTTGCGCTGGAGAGATAAAGGTCCCGATTGTAGACTTCCCGCTAGCTGCTACCGACAAACTGCGGGTTAAGGAACCTCCGCTAACCGCTAATGCAATCTTCCGCTCCCTAAAGCCGCTAACCCACCCGCTGTATCTAAACAGCGGCTTTAGGAGATCTGGCAGAAGATCGGGTCCATAATCTCTCCATCGTGTCCTGGTCTGTCCCGTGGTCTTCGAGCGAAGATCACTTAATGAGAGTCACTCTGAGCTAAACACAAAGAGGCTGACGATTATGTGTGTAGTACACACTTTTTGCATTTTAAATAGATTTTACATATTTGATTTATTTTTTTCTTAGTTATTTATTACATAAAAAGAACTTTTGAAACTTTTTTTTTGTCTGTCAACAAAACAAATGTTTTGTTGGACACAATATGTTTAAAAGTATAAAAACAGAGTTTACAGTTACAGTGATCCCTTACCAATTCACGGTTTAAGTTCCGTGGTTTTAGTTATTCGTGGATTTTTTAGGAAATATATAATATTATTTAAAAAAATTGTTTAAAATCGCGGAAACATCTCAGGATGTTGTGCGCTCACATTTCTCACTGCGAAGAAATGTGAGCCAGCCTGGCCCCTTTAAGAAGGTGGCCTTATGGGTAATGATGTGGCCTTATGGGTAATGTAGTGTGTGTGTCGTGGGACGGCAGAAGAAAACGGGGTTAGATGGAAAGTGTAGTGAGCATCAACAGCAGCCCAGCGTGTATAGATTTACATTCTCTGTTAACCGACAGGAGCCCAACAATACAACCTGTGTGATGTTACAAGTTCCTGCAGTGCCAGAATAAAGTTCCAGTTCCATGCAGAGAAAACCAGACTTTTTTTTTTTGTTGTTGTTAGCATGTTAGCCGCTAATTACGAGCCAAAAATAGCACAATAGCAGCGGTTTCTTTACTATGGTTCAGAGACCAGAGGCTGTGAAGGAAACAGAAAGACCACAGTTGAGCCTTTGTCTTGTTTCGCTGCAGTGTCTCGCTACTTTTTTGGGGTTTTTAAACATATTTTAAAACACATAATTGAGGCTCGGGGGGCTCTGGCTTCTGTTAGTGGATTTTGATTTACACGGGAGGGGCGCCAGTCCCCATTCACCGCAAAGAATAAATGTATAAATGCATAAATTGTCTGTATTTCATTACCTTATATACTGTCTTGGGGTTAAATTTACATAAAATGCTTAAAACAGAATTCGCAAAAATTAAAAAGAAAAAATTAATTTGAGAAAAAATAAAACTGATTTCATAGGGCCCTACATGCTGGGAGCGTCCATGATAATGTAAGCAGTCTATAGGGGCGTATTGGGCGACGAAAAACACTGGCGACCAAAATTGCTAGCTGGCTACGAACTTCAGAAACCTGTTAGCCAGGGGCTACTTGGTAAAAATTCTAATTTCATGACCTGAGTAGTCAAATGTCATTTATACGACATTTAAAGATGATTGAAATGGGAAGGTTGGGAGCATGGTGGCGCTGATGAAGGGGCGACTGAGTTCATCTGGCAGCGCTCTGGGAGCGAGCCAGGCAAAAAAGGTCGGGAGGCTCTGCTGTAAACGGCTGCAGATATAAAAGCACATCTGACCGGGGAGTTCAGTCAGAGGCTTGGAGGGAAAAGAGAAAGTGAAGAGACATGAGCGAGAGGAGAACACTGGGAAGAGGGGAAAACGGAGACAAAAGAGACACGGCGAGGGTGTGCAAACACAGTGGAACACACCAAAGCTAGATCCTGAGGCGGAGCATCAAAAGGCTGCGGTTAAGCGCCCCGCAATCAACACCCCATAAGCCAGCGCACGGTCTGCATACCAGCCACACACTGCTGAAAACACACGCTCGCTGCAACACACGCCCAGAGCAGCAAACACACACACGACCACGAGAATGTCACTCTCGTTACACAACACAACACAACACACACAGAGGCCGGGTTCTGCCCCGAGAACAAAACAAGTGAGTTTTGTTTCGACCGCTCAGCGCTGGGTGGTTCAAAGTCGTCACTGCAGCAACGGTTTCGCGGTTTGTCACCTGCCGCAGGGCTGAGGACATTTTCCACAACCCGCCGCCGAGGAAAACAGGGATTCTTTCATGTTGTTCTGAATTAAAAGAGTTGTTTTTTTTTCTCTCTCTCCACTCAGAAGCATAATAGAGGGATTATTTCTATGAATAGCGCGGAGTTGGGTGACACGACTTTAATGCTGCTCGGGCCGTTCACGTTAGTACGACGGAGTATTAGGGCCACACTGAAATAACTAATTGTGGGCAATGATATTTTTTTTCATTCCTCACTTACGAGAAGAAAGTCGAAATGTCGAGAATAAAGTCGAAATGTTGAGAATAAAGTCGAAATGTTGAGAATAAAGTCGAAATGTCAGAATAAAGTCGAAATGAGAATAAAGTCGAAAAAATGCGAATAAAGTCGAAATGTTGAAATAAAGTCGAGAATAAATTAAAAATGCAGTTTCAGAATAAAGTCGAAATGTCGAAATAAAGAAATTTCAATTGAATCGAAAGTCGAGAATAAAGTCGAAATGTCGAATAAAGTCAAAATGTCAGAAGTCAAAATGGAGTTCAGAATAAAGTCGACATGTCGAGAATAAAGTCAAAATGTCAAAAATAAAGTCGAAATGTCCAGAATAAAGTCGAAATGCAGTTTCCAGAATAAAGTCGAAATGTCGAGAATAAAGTCAAAATGTCCAGAATAAAGTCGAAATGTCCAGAATAAAGTCAAAATGCAGTTTCGAGAATAAAGTCGAAATGTCCAGAATAAAGTCGAAATATCAAGAATAAAGTTAAATGTCGAGAATAAAGTAAAAATGTCGAGAATAAAGTCGAAATGTCCAAATAAAGTCAAATGCAGTTTCGAGAATAAAGTCGAATGTCGAGAATAAAGTCGAAATATCAAGAATAAAAAATGTCAAGAATAAAGACGAAATGCAGTTTCCAGAGTAAAGTCAAAATGCAGTTTCGAGAATAAAGTCGAAATGTTGAAAATAAAGACGGAATATCAAGAATAAAGTCAAAATGGAGTTTCCAGAATAAAGTCGACATGTCGAGAATAAAGTCAAAATGTCAAAAATAAAGTCGAAATGTCCAGAATAAAGTCGAAATGCAGTTTCCAGAATAAAGTCGAAATGTCGAGAATAAAGTCAAAAATGTCCAGAATAAAGTCGAAAGTCCAGATAAAGTCAAATGCAGTTTCGAGAATAAAGTCAAAATGTCCAGAATAAAGTCGAAATGTCCAGAATAAAGTCTAAATGTCCAGAATAAAGTCAAAATGCAGTTTCGAGAATAAAGTCGAAATGTCGAGAATAAAGTCGAAATATCAAGAACAAAGTTAAATGTCGAGAATAAAGTAAAAATGTCGAGAATAAAGTCGAAATGTCCAGAATAAAGTCAAAATGCAGTTTCAAGAATAAAGTCGAAATGTCGAGAATAAAGTCGAAATATCAAGAATAAAGTCAAAATGTCAAGAATAAAGACGAAATGCAGTTTCCAGAGTAAAGTCAAAATGCAGTTTCCAGAATAAAGTCGAAATGTCAAGAATAAAGTCAAAATGTCGAGAACAAAGTCGAAATGCAGTTTCCAGAATAGAGTCAAAATGCAGTTTCGAGAATAAAGTCGAAATGTCGAGAATAAAGACAAAATATCAAGAATAAAGTCAAATGTCGAGAATAAAGACGAAATGCAGTTTCCAGAATAAAGTCAAAATGTCGAGTATAAAGACAAAATATCAAGAATCAAGTCAAATGTCGAGAATAAAGATGAAATGCAGTTTCCAGAATAAAGTCAAAATGCAGTTTCCAGAATAAAGTCGAAATGTTGAGAATAAAGACGAAATATCAAGAATAAATCGAAATGTCAAGAACAAACTCAAAATGTCGAGAATAAAGTCGAAATGCAGTTTCCAGAATAAAGTCAAAATGCAGTTTCGAGAATAAAGTCGAAATATCGAGAATAAAGTTGAAATATC
Organism: Hirundichthys speculiger; assembly: GCA_018398805.1. Lineage (NCBI taxonomy): Eukaryota > Metazoa > Chordata > Actinopteri > Beloniformes > Exocoetidae > Hirundichthys > Hirundichthys speculiger. The sequence continues at coordinate 124,074 of JAGFBZ010000808.1, read as the reverse complement.
AAGAATAAAGTCAAAATGTCGAGACGAAATGCAGTTTCGTGAATAAAGTCAGAATGTCGGGAATAAAGTCAAAATGTCGAGAATAAAGACAAAATGCAGTTTCGAGAATAAAGTCGAAATGTTGAGAATAAAGACGAAATATCAAGAATAAAGTCAAAATGTCGAGAATAAAGACGAAATGCAGTTTCCAGAATAAAGTCAAAATGCAGTTTCCAGAATAAAGTCGAAATGTTGAGAATAAAGACGAAATATCAAGAATAAAGTCGAAATGTCGAGAATAAAGTCAAAATGCAGTTTCGAGAATAAAGTCGAAATGTCGGGAATAAAGTTGAAATGTCGAGAATAAATACGAAATGTCGAGAATAAAGTCGAAATGTCGAGACTAAAGTCGAAATATCAAGAATAAAGTCGAAATGTCGAGAATAAAGTCGAAATGCATTTTCGAGAATAAAGTCAAAATATCGAGAATAAAGTCGAAATGCAGTTTCGAGAATAAAGTCGAAATGTCGGGAATAAAGTTGAAATGTCGAGAATAAATACGAAATGTTGAGAATAAAGTCGAAATGTCAAAAATAAAGTCGAAATGTCGAGAATAAAGTCGAAATGCAGTTTCCAGAATTCCAGAATCAGTAGTTTCTTTTTCTGAATAGGCGCAATTTCTGACACAATCTCTTCAAAGTACGAATACTTATTATAATACTGTGTCTATGTGATAAAAGCACAAAGACACAGACATTATGTTGGTAGAGTAAAGCTGGTTTGAATAAATCTTTAAGACAACTTTATTGTGGAAACTGCATTTCAACTTTATTCTTGACATTTCGACTTTATTCTCGACATTTAGACTTTCTTCTCGACATTTCGACTTTCTTCTCGTAAGTGAGGGAAAAAAAAAAAATCATCGCACACATTTTTTTTCCTCAGTGTGGCGCTAATACTTCGTTGTACGCCAAGCCTTCAGAATAAGGAATTATATTTGGCCACAACTGGTGCTGATCGTCTCTAGGAAATGATTTCCACATCAAAATCACATTATTATGATAAGTAACTCTCAAAAAGAGATATTGTGGAAATATATATATATATTTTTATTTTTTTTTTTATAACTATATTGATTGTTTTATATGTATTTTATTGTGATTTATTATTGAACAGGTCACACTTGAAAATGAGATCATGATCTCAATGTGTCTTACCTGTATAAATAATGGTTAAATAAAATAAAATAAAAAATATTTTCCAAAAATGTTTCTTTAGCAGACTGATGTCTGGCAACATGATGAAATAAAAAAACAACAGTATTAAGTTTCCTTGAACACTCAAGCGTCTCTGAGGTCTTCAGATAATGAATAAATATGACCATCCACTCATGGCATCATCTCGCTGTGTTATATGTGAGGCATGACACGGAGAAGACTAATCCACGTACTAATTACAAGGCACGCCGACTCTCGCCGTGGTGACAGAGACCCGTTGTGTCCGTGGATGTTCAGCGGTATTACCTTTCAGCCGCCTATTTCACCCTGAATGTGAACGCACACACCTGCACAGCATGTCGGTGAGGCGCACAAAGCCCACATAAGCCAGTTCAAAGGCGCCACGGTGACGAGACTGCAGGAGCTGCTGACGGAAGTACAGGCCGACACCCTCCACCTGCAACAGAGAGACACGGAGGGGAATCAGAGACCCACGTTCTCCTCTGAGCCCGGCTCGGAGGCTCATCACAGAAACCCGACGGCTCTGCGTTCAGTTATAAATGAATGTGGTCCGTCTCAGAGGGAATGAAACGCTGCCCAGCAGCTGCTGAGTGCTTTTACTGTTCACGCAGCAGCTTCCCAAAGACAAAGGTGACGTCGGTCCAAAAACCCAAAAGCATGATATAAATCCTTGACTAGAATCAAATCATTTTAAAACAATGAAGAAAAAAAAATGAATTACATACATTAAGCTACAAGCACAAAACCCAAATGAACCAGGGACGGATCCAAATACTCAGATGAACTTCACCACCGCCACATTTATGCCTGGAAATTAACTTTTTTTTTTCTCTAGTTCCATGTGGCGCGTTGCCGTTGTGTCCTCCTTGGCCGGTTCTGCATCAATTAGAGATGGGCGATACTGGGAATTTTGGTATCGATCCGATACCAAGTAAATACAGGGTCAGTACTGCCGATACCGATACCAATACCAATACCGATACTTTTTCATATCAAGCTTGATCTATCATGAAACTGCTTGATTTTTGTCTTTGGATTATTTTTTTAAAACTTAGGATAGAATTTTGGCAAACTTTCAGCCAAAGGAATATTTACACAAGAAATGTTAATTATGATAATAAAGTATTTTGCTGTCACCTATAAACATTTTTGTGTAAATATTCCTTAAAGTTGAATTGTTCTGTTCATAATGGTTTTTCTAGTCCAACTATTATATTATATCTTTCAATACATGTGTAATTTTGTTTGCACTGTGTTGCTTTAACTCTATAAATTTATCCATTGTGGGATAAATAAAGGATTATCTAATGTTATTTTATCTTAGATAACACCTTTCAATGGGATACATGACATGTAGGGCTGTAGCGATACACTAATCTTGTGATACGATACACGATATTCGGCTCACGATATGATATATATCAATAATCATCTTACAATACATTTACAACATTTTGAAAGATTTCAAAGGGATAAAGTGATTTTGGTGACATCTTGTGAGTGTTCCAATGACTTTGTTCGAAGTAATTGAACTGAAAGCATCAATTACACATTATAGCTTGCAAATGCTGGACAAAATGAATAAAAGACGCGTTGAGAAAAGTAGTTTTAATTTATTTAAAAAGTGCAAATTGTTGCTTGCAAGCTTTTGAAGGTGGGATACGGGGGTTTTGAATGAAACTTAGAATATATCGATACTTTCGGGTGAAAATCGATACTCTATAAAATATCGATATATATCGCAGAATCGATAAAATCGCTCAGCTCTAATGACATGTACTGGGTTATTTCAAGGTCTTAATTAGATTTTTTTGAGTTGGCTCTAGTAACATATGACTTAAGTAACGGGAACTTTGAAAGTTAATATGAGTTGATGCTGAAGATGACCTCTCTGATCTACCTGGGTACCCAATGAAGGCATCTGAAAGGCAACTAGGCTTGGGCGGTATTACGGTAATACCGTATACTTCCGGTATTTAAAAATAGCAGCGGTATCAGTTTCAATACCGTCATAAAAATGCTATGAATGATTTCTGTGGTTTAAAGTTTAGTTTCTCTCCTGTATCGCTGTGTGTTCTGCTTTATTTTACCGTTTATTCGTGTTCGCTCGCAGCTCTCATCTCGGTTTGACTCGTCCTGTTAAGGTACTGAAGATGAAAACAACACTTCCTGAGTTTGCTGCTTCAAAATAAAAGCTTCCAATGAAACTAATAATGTTGGACTTTTATGTTGAAGAATTTATAGGAAGTGAGACGTCCCGCATCTGACACTTTACTATAAAGCGCGTTTCAGCAAACACACCTTGGCAGCATTGAGAGGAGCTGGAGCAGAGAAGGAACAGTTAAAACTACAGTGAAAAGCAAGAAATACACAAATAAATAACAACTGTAGTTCCGCCAACATTATATTGAAGCACTAAACTGCTGTTTCGAGGTAAACTCGCCTTTTTTTCAGGCGTAAAGCCCCGCGGCGGCGCACATAATGGGGACGGCTGTTTTGACGCGCGGCGTCCGCCGGCGGTGTTTGTTCGCCTTAATAGTCGCGGGAATACCGTATACCCCGGTAAAATGTGAGGGAAGTTTGACGGTATCAAAATTTGGATACCGCCCAAGCCTAAATGCAACGTCAAAAGACGAGACAAGACGGGAGGGGGATATAGCGACAGCGTGTCACACACAGATTTCAATGAATTCACACACAGTCAGTGTTTGTGGAAGAGAAAAAGCTTGAGTATCGATCTTTTTACACGAGTATCATTCAATATCAATACCAGCGTTTGTACCGATATTTGGATCAATCCGCCCACCTCTAGCATCAATATCTCGCCTGCATGCGCTACCATTTGTTCGGCGTGCACCCCTCTCGCTCAGACACGTGCACGTGGAGGTCATCCGTTCAACGGTGCGTGTTGAAACACGCTCCTGGCAACGTGCGCGTTGGTCGCAGTGGTCCCACGCGTCACACAACCAAAGCTTTGAACACTTTGTGATCTACCGCCGAGACTCCGGAGCTCTTGAAGTCGTATTCATGCTCTGAAGACAAGTGTGACCCAAGACAGACTTAATTACATAAAGCAGCACAAAGGAACTTTTGCTATTTTTTAGTGCTTTGGGTCCAGAGGAGGTGAAGTCGCTTTTACAACGTTGTCCAACCAAGAACCCCCCTTAGTGTTCTGCTTAGGCCCGAACCCCCTCAGTCAGATCATCAACAAGAGCATCTACAGTTACAAAATCCAAAATGAAGAGACCGTCAGCCACCTTCTCTACATGGAAGACATCAAGCTGTACGCCAAGGATGAGCGTAACAATGACATCAGGATGTCATCTTGACTCGATAAGTGTGGACGGATGGTATCAAGGAGATGAAAGATGATCAGAACTGAAGGGGTTTAACTACCGGAAGACAACATGGCAGATGTATAATGTCCTGGCAACTGGAAGAGATGCAAGCTGCTAAACTCCTTACAATGGGTGCGTTTACATGGGAAGTTTAATTCCTCATTAATTCAGAATTAAAGTTAAAGCCGAATAAAAGTTACCATGTAAACACTTAATTCCATATGAAAATGTCAATTCCGAATTAACTTAATTCCGAAGTAAGTGGCTGGTTTATTCCCATTTTAATTCCGCGGTCATGTATACACTCATTCCTGTTTAAATTAATTCCCGTCTTTCTGCGCATGCTAGTTCTCTTGCCCGTCTGTCGCGATGACGCTTATATTCCGGCAGCACGCAGTAAATGGTGTTTAAGAGCAGAGACGATTTATTTAATAAATAGCTTGGAGGAACTGGAAATAATTAAAAGAACAGATGGCAGGAAACATTAAAATTGTGAGCTTTTCAAAGCGGCCAGGTTAAATGAAGGAGGTTTCGCAGATAGAGACGCCACCCATGTCAAAAATAAGTGGAATGTTGTTGCTAACCGAGTTAGCTAAGTTTGTTTTCTTCCGGTAGATGTAAAGACGTCCGCCCCCCCCTATCCAATCAGAACCCTTCCCAACCCCCAGACCTAAAGCGGAGTTGGATAAAGCCGAACTAACGTGTTTTCCATGTAAACCTCAATTCGGAATTACTATTTCCATGTAAACTCGAAGGAAAATAGTTTAATTCGGAATTATTTAATTCCTAATTTTAATTCCGAATTAAAAAACATCATGTAACCGCAGCCAATGTAACAGACGCTATATAAATAAAATAGAATTGAACTGAATAATAGAAACGCTAGCTGAGAGGCGAACAAGAGAAGGTCCCTGACTGTATAACTCCATCCCAGCTCAGCCTCTACTTTGTCTTTCGAAGCTATAGCACTGACTTCACACTCATTTTAAAAAGACACAACTTATTTTTCGGCACTCGGCTTGTCAAAGCGTGAGAGCAGGCATGTCAGTAGCGTGACAAGTGTGCTTAAATAAAGATGCTGAGACATCCGCATAATGGCCACCGTCAGTAAAACCATCCAGTTAGTAACAGTGTTAGCAACATTATTCTAACTATACACAGACACACAACTGCGAGCGTGTAAACTGGTGAGTGTGTAGCAGGTGAGACGGCAGGGCGAGGCGGACGCAGAGCTCCGGTTCCCTGTCATTAAGGCTGTGGTATCACCACCGCCAGCGAAGCAGCCAGGCCCCGACTTAGTCAGGGGTGGCACGGAGGGCACAGGGAGGGGTGGCACGGCCCAGCAGCGAAAAACACACAACGGCGCAAAAAAACAAGAGGGTGACAAGAAGAAAAAAAAAAAAAAACTCCAAATACCCCCCCTTAAGGGATATGGGGTTAGACAAAACATCTAAACTAACACAGACGGAGAACCACAGAGGAACCAGAAATACGCCCGACAGCGTAAACTGATGTCACCGAAGAATGTTTTAAAAACGTCTGCAGCGGGAATAAAGATGAAACATTCGATCCGACAGCAGAAAGATACACGCAATAAGAAAATATTAATACCGAGACGTAGGGCTTAGACAGCCTTTATATTTTTGCTCGGTGACTGGTCAGTCAACTCGTCTGACCCCGCGGACCTGAACTGGACTCACTTCAACACCAAAGTGCAGACTGAGTAAACCACAGCCGGGCCCCAGTGAGTTATCGCATCGGGCTCCCAGAGTGGACTCCCAGGACAGGGCTGACCTCACTGGGGGTTAAAAATGGCAGCGACAGTCACCGTCAGATGGCCCGTGGCCGCCGGGGCCCAGACCACTGTGGTGCTGAGCTGGGCTGGGCCGAGCCGGGCTCGGCTTCACCTATTTAAAGCTTCCCCCTCCGAAAGTTCCCGTCTGTGTAACTGTTTTTTAAAAAAAAAAGGGCCGTTCAGGCGTCCTGCGCGGGGCGAGGGGAGGGCATGGCGCACACTTTATTTAGACATCAACTTCCTGTTTGCAAGCGTGCCCGTTTCCCAGAAAAAACCTCCATGTGTGGAGAGGGAAGTTTCCCCCGAGGCTAATTACATGTATGGCTCAGAGCTGTGACACTGACCCAAACAGCCAGCATCACTCGTGGCTTCGCTGCTGCTGCTGCTGCTCGCTATGGGAGGACTTATCTAGGTCTGCCGATGAATGGTGACGGGTTAAAAAGCTGTTTTAAATTTACAACTCCAGTTCCAAAAACGTCGGGACGTTGCGTAAAACTGATCTGCAAATGAACCCCCACATATTATTCCCAGCAGAACATAAACATATCAGATGTTTTAAACGGAGACATTTGACCTTTTCATGGAAAATATCAGCTCATTTTGACTTCGATGACAAAAACTTATCTCTAAAAAGTTGGAACTGGGTGATGTTCATCATCTCTTCTTCTAACATCTGTCTGGAAACATCTGGGAAGTCCAGTAAACCAGTTTCTGGAGTTTTAGTAGAGGAATGTTGTCCCATTCTGGTCTGATCCAGGATTCTAGCTGCTCAACAGTCCTGGACCTTCACCGCTGGATGTTTTCTGCTGGGTGAAACATCTGGACTGCAGACAGACCAGTTCAGCAGCTGGACTCTTCTCCTGTGAAGTCCTGCTGCTGTGATGATCCAGTCTGTGGTTCAGCATCGTCCTGCTGAAATATGGAAGGTCTCCCCCGAAAGAGACGTTGTCTGGATGGAGCAGATGTTTCTCTGGAACCTCTATGTTCTCTTCAGCATTGATGGAGCCTTTCCAGATGTTCCAGCTGCTCCATAGACACTGATCAACCACAGACCATCAGAGATGCAGCTGTTGAACTGTCTGATAACAGCTGGATGGTTCCTCTCCTCTTCAGTCTGCAGGACGCGGCGTCCATGGTTGGTCCATCTGACCTCAGAACAGTTTTCCTTTTTTCCATTTCAGACTATTTTAGATGAGCTTTGGAGACTCATTTTGACTGTTTTTTTTCTTCATATACTACAGATTGTGTCATTGTTCACACTCAGTCTAGTCAGAAGGGAAGAACCAACACCATCTGAGTATTTTTTTAGGTCTTAAAATGGGGAAAATAAAAATTAAGAACATGAAATATGACACCTTAAGCTGCGTATAAGACAATATTGATTTAACAAAAACTCAGTAAGGGTGTAGAAGCAGTGTGTGACACCACAGGATTTTTAACGTCATTATAAGTTTTTATTATGTCCAGACTTGTGAAATCTAAGAACTGAAAGAGTGCACTCGGGGCATTGCCCACATTGTAAAAAAAAACCAGCTGCTCAGGGGTCTCAGGGGTCTCAGGGGTCTCAGGTCCAGCATGAAGCCCAGGCTGAGATGATCTGCTACACTTGAAACACCAACAGTGCTTTACTTGGTACCAGCAGCAGAGAACCGAGTCCGTCCCTGAGCAGCTGCTCTTTAGCCACAGTAAGATTATATTTATCGTTCTGTTTTTTTGTCCTGAACACCGCTTCATGAGCTCCGGAGCTTCAGCAGAAGATCACAACGAACACTGGAAGCTTAGTTTTGGGCAGCGTGACACAGAGGGAATGAGACCTGGCAACTACGTTACCAGACTGCTAACCAGACTACCAAATATGGAAGTATTTCTGTGCCACCTGAGTTTGAATACGAATTTTTAAGATTGAAATTTTTCAGCATCAAAATCAGACTTTGAATTTTTGCTGTTTGTATTAAACATTTAAAATACATTTATTAAATGTACTAAATCTATTTTAAATGTTTAATACAAACAGCAAATAAAGTAAACAGACTCACCGCAGCACCATCACCTGAGTTTGCTGCCATGGCCGACCGGTCCATCTTACTATCTGGGTGGGTGTCACATGACCAATGGAGCGTAACGTGATTGGCTGGACGTTGGCTGAATTGAGACAGGGATCGATTGCTTCTCCCTGGTGACCCGGATGTTGAGTCTGGTTCTTTTTACACTGAATTTTTTGAGCTTGAATTTTTTTACACTGAATTTTTTGAGGTTGAATTTTTTTACACTGATTTTTTTTTGAGATGTTGATTTTTTTTTTACACTGAATTTTTTGGGGTGTTGAATTTCGTTGCGTGTTGAATTTTGAAAAACTGAATATTTTAAGACAACAATTTTTTTAAACACTGAATTTATTTAAAAAAAAATAAAATTCAGAGGCAAAAAAAATTCAGTGCTAGAAATCTGATGTTTTTTAAAATTCAAAGTCTGATTTTGATGCTGAAAAATTTCAATCTTAAAAATTCGAATTCAAACTCAGATGGCACAGAAATACTTCCATAATCAAACCTTTATGTTGGTGGAAAAAACTTATTTTCTAGCAGAAAAATTGAGATGTGAAAGTAAGTATGTGTGTGTAAGTTTCACAATGTGTCATCTCGTTAGAAAAGGAGAAAGAGCTGAGAATAATAATGAATAGGGCTGCACGAAACTATCGGGCCGATAACAGGAAATTATGACGTCATCCCAATAAGTCTGATATCATAACGAATAGCCCTGATAACATATATATTTTTGTCAACACAGCAGTGTCTCGCTCCCTCTGAGTCTTAAATGACCGGCAGTGGATGTTATGTTCAAGTTACGTCAGCATAATCAGAAAAACGATTACTCAATAAGAAAAATCAAGAATACCCCCTCATGCCAGGAAACAACTCGTTAATTCAGTCATAATTTTAGTAATTGCTAACTTTAATTGATATTCGCAGTATTTCCCCTCATGTTACACATAAAAAAGAAAAAAAAATAGAAAAGCCTGAAAGAACGACTAGCAAACGAAGGAACGTCGGAATTTACGTTACACCTTGAATGTAGCCTGCAGCACAGCGCTGATCACAACAAACATGGCGGCGTGGAACTTCGTTAAAGTTTCAGAAGAAGATAGTTTGGTGGTTATTTGTGACGAATGCTCCCAACATATTCTACGAGGAGGGAAGCACAAGCTTTAATACGTAAAACCTGATCAGCCACCTACAACATAACAATCGCTTCCATGGAGTTTTGAAATCACGCTAACGTGAGCTAATGCTAATGTGAGTTAATGTGAGATATCAAATAGGTTGTTAGATAGCTTTACAAAAATGTTTGAGAGGCTTGCCAATAGTTTTTCAATGGAAAAAATAAATATCTGTTCATTTAAAGAGTCCAAACTATTTTTGGTAACAACAGGCTTTGCTTTAGTCTTGAATAAATTTACACGGATATATTCAGGAAAATGTTCCGACGTAAACCCTGTGGAAGTGCTGAGATGTTTGGACGGAAACGAGTCCATCAGTCCCAGAGATGAACACCCAACGCTACAACTACAAACACACACACGTGTGCACGTGCACACGCACCTGGCGGTTAACCCAGTTTCACATTAAAGCACTCAGGACATTTTTGTGGGCTGTTTTATGAAACATCGACATCTTTCAGCGTCTACGTTAAAGCAGTTCAACGGACTGTTGCAACTGTCAGTGCTTTGGCCTCTGCTGTTAATTAATAGGGTTCATACTAATTATTTAATTAATAATGAATAAATTAGATGGCAAATGCTTTTAAAACACTGTAAGATTTACATCTGTTTTGTCTCTTCCTCTGCAAGTTTATTTGTAGAGCACAATCCGCACACGAGGCAATTCAAAGTGCTTTACAGATAAAATCACAAGGCGGCAAACAGAATCATTTCATAAATCATAAAAACATCAAAATAATCATTAATGAGTTAAATTAGAAATGAAGAGTGCAGATAAAATCCTCTCAGTTGTCATATGCACAGCTAAACAGAACCGTCTTCACATCTTCTGGAAGACTGGTCCAGATTTTAGGAGCATAAACCTGAAACGCAGCTTCATCTTGTTCAGTCCTGACTCTGGACACCAGCAGGAAACCAGAACCTGAGGTTCTCAGAGTCCAGGTTGGTTCATATGGATCTAACATGTCGGAGATGGACTCACCTGGCCTTTCTCTAGCCCCGAATGTTTCGATGTGACAGGCTGACAAAAATTATATACGCACGAAAAAAGTTTTTTCCAATTTTCAGCGAATGCAACACAGGATGACGTCTTAACATGAGACCAGTCAGAGAGGGGTTGCGTATGCCCGTCTCAACCTCTGGCGCCAAGAGGTTTTCACTTCGAGAGAGACAGCAAGAAACGAAAAAAAACAAAAGAACAATGGATATACGCCGTTTTTTTATGATTTCAGTTTGGTCTGAGTTCAGCTGGAGAAAGTTGTTTTCCATCCACACACTGATCTGTTGGATGCAGTCGAAACCGGTCGTTACCGCCTCGTTTGGGGCTTTTGCAAGATTCGTAAACTTCTGGTTTTGAAAGCGTTTATGCAGGACTCCCACTGGGACAAACTGGGAGACGAGTGGTGATCCTGTCAGTTTCTACTGGAACAACTGGAGGAAGCCATAGCAGAGAGGGGTGCGAATCTCCAAAGCCCCAGAGGAACACGATTTGTTTCCCCTAATACAGCATCTGTATGACTTTTTTATTTGGCTGCAACTGTCTGCAACACTGTAAAAGCACCACATTTAGATCTTGCGTTAATAGTGAAATGTATAGAGAGTAGGGATGCACGATAACTGTTGGTTAAAACCGATAACTTTCAGCTCCTAAAGGCCGATACTGATAACACACACATATACCTAAGATCATTACATCAATACTATGAACAAAACCAAAAATAGTTTTGACTCTTTAAATTAACAGATATTTATTTTTTCCAATAAAAAAACTATTGTCAAGCCTCTCAAACATTTTCATAAAACTATCAAACAAACCTATATGATATCTCACATTAACTTAAATAAGGTTCATTACTGACTGATGTAAAAAAAAAATAAAGGCTCCTTGAACTGATGGAAATACATGCATCAGAATTACTAACTGAAAAAATTCATTCCTCAATGACAATAAAAAATAATGCACAGTGCATAATGTACTGACACAACACAAGTTGTCTGTGTGAATAAACTAAAAAAAGTACACTCCATAGTAACAAAGAAATTATGTTTAAAGGATTTGGGCTTATGATTCCATTCAAATGAATGCCTTTAATTAAAGTAAATGAGGTTCAGTAGTTTTGTTTTTTTTTTAATCTCATGGAAGCTTTAGATGAGAGAGATGATGGCGAAGAGAGGAGAGGAGAAGAGAGGGGAGGGGAGACTTGGTGCACGTTAGCTCACGTTAGCTCACGTTAGCTCGATTTCAAAACTCCATGGAAGCAATGGTTATGTTTCAGGTGGCTGATCGGGTTTGACGTATTAAAGCTTGTACTATTTTTCCCTCCTTCGCTTGGAGCATTTGTCACAAATAACCAGCGAACTATCTTCCTCTGAAACTTTAACGAAGTTCCATTCAATCTGCCATGTTTTTTTTTTCTTAATTAGCGCACTGTGCCGCAAAGCTGCATTCAAGGTGTAACGTAAATTGCCCCGTTCCCTCGTTTTCTAGTCGTTCTTTCAGCCTTTTTCTATTTTTTTCTATTTTTATGTTTAACATGCTGGAAAATACTGCAAATATCAATTCAAGTCAGCAACTACTAAAATTATGACCGAGTTAACGAGTTGTTTTCTGGCATGAGGGGGTATTCTTGATTTTCCTTACTGAGAAATAGTTTTTCTGATTATGCCGCCGTCACTTGAACATAACATTCACTGCTGGTCGTTCAAGGCTCAGAGGGAGCGAGGCACTGCCGTGTTGACAAAAATATATATTGTTATCGGGGCTATTCGTCATGATATCGGACCTATCAGGATGACGTCATAACTTCCTGTTATCGGCCCGATAGTTATCGGGTCAATAATTATCGTGCACCCCTAATAGAGAGTTAACATGATGCATTTGAGTCCATTGCTGGAGATGTTTAAATATCTAATATTCCACAACTAATTATGATGGTGTCCAGGATGAAATCGAGTCTAATATCCCTGGAAAACAGTTCTGAATATATCAGTGATTATATTTTACTAATTAGCTCTTATCTGTCCAAGCAAACTCAGTTTTACTGCTCATGATTCTGCAGGTAGAGGCGGAAAAAAAAAAAAACCACCATTCAGCAAACGCTGCACCGCTGTCCTTCCTGCTTGCCCTCTCAGTTTAAATCCACGGTCAACAGATAAACACAAACACACACCATTTACCCCCCCGCGCAGAAAAACACAGCCCGCGTCTGGTTCCCTTGTGATTATGGACTCGAACATGCTGAACCACTCAGACGACTGTTCCTGTGTGAGTCCGTCTGCGCGCCCGGCTGTGTTTGTTGTGTGCGCCGTTTGCAGCGCTCGGTGTTTTTCCTGCTGCTGGTGGTGGAAGTGATTTGGAAAGAATGCGGTGGAAAAGGAGGGGTGTCGCGGCTGTTAAACCAGCGGGGTCGCGCCTCAAATGAAAGCGCGGCGCTATCGAGAGCGGATGCTAATTGAAGACCCTCCCAGTGTGGGGTCACAGACGCGCCAAGGCGCATTCGCATCATTCCCACGTGCAGCGTGCATGCATACATTTAAAAAAAAGAAGAAAAAAGCAATGCGAGGAATGTTGAGACAGCTTCGGTGTCCACATCGAAGTCAGACTGATTGAGTGCTTCCAGTTGAATCATCGGTGACAGCTGATGTGTCACTTTCGGTTCTGACATGACCCGATAACTATCGGGCCGATAACAGGAAATTATGACGTCATCCCGATAAGTCCGATATCATAACAAATGGCCCTGATAACATATATATTTTTGTCAACACGGCAGTACCTCGCTCCCTCTGAGCTTTGAATGACCGGCAGTGAATGTTATGTTCAAGTGACGTCGGCATAATCAGAAAAACGATGTCTCAGTAAGGAAAATCAAGAATATCCCCTCATGCCAGAAAACAACTTGTTAACTCGGTCGTAATTTTAGTAGTTGCTGACTTTAATTGATATTCCCAGTATTTTCCCTCATGTTACACAAAACAGAAAAAATAGAAAAGGCCGAAAGAACGACGAGCAAACGAGGGAACAGAGGAATTTACGTTACACCTTGAATGCAGCCTGCAGCACAGCGCCGATCACAACAAACATGGCGGCGTGGAACTTTGTTAAAGTTTCAGAAGAAGATAGTTTGGTGGTTATTTGTGACAAATCCTCCGAGTGAATTCTACGAGGAGGGAAGCACAAGCTTTAATACGTAAAACCTGATCAGCCACCTACAACATAACAATCACTTCCATGGAGTTTTGAAATTGCGCTAATGCGAGCTAATGCTAAAGCGCGCAAGCCAGCAGCAGTCTCCCCTCCCCTCCCCTATCTCTCTCATCTAAAGCTTCCATGAGATTAAAAAACAAAAAAATAGCTGAACCTCATTTACTTTAATTGAAGATATTAATTTAAATGGAACCACAAGTCAAAATCCTTTAAATGTTAATCCTTTTCAGTTTGTAATTCTGATGCATGTATTTCCATCAGTTCAAGGAGCCTTTATTTTTATATCAGTCAGTAATGAACCTTATTTAAGTTAATGTGAGATATCAAATAGGTTTGTTTGATAGTTTTACAAAAATGTTTGAGAGGCTTGTCAATGGTTTTTTGTCGGAAAAAAAAAATCTGTTAATTTAAAGAGTCAAAACTGTTTTTGGTTTTGTTCATAGTATTGATGTAATGATCTTAGGTATATGTGTGTGTAATCAGTTATCGGTTTTAAAAAACAGTTATCATGCATCCCTACATAAAACGTCATCTTGCTCCGTTATGTAGGGCAACTCTGGACGCTGCGGTACAGAGCAGCCTCAACAAACGTGCGCCGGCCCAGGCCTCATCTCATTAACGTAAGACTTGTCGCTTTTACAGAAGTAAGAACGCAGCTGTGAACTCCTGGCGTGTGAGTCTGCTGGCAGCGTTTCGTTTATGCAGAACTCACCAGCTCAATCAGAGCTGTCAGCGGGTTTCCTAAAAGCTCAAGGATGTGTCGCCGTTCACTCCAGAGGACAAATCAGGTCGTTAGTGCACGTTTGAAAGACATGCACCGGCCGTCAGAGCCACATACAAGTGATCGCTGGTATTCCTTGGAAATATTTTCAACTGACGTGAGTAGGTCTGTAGCGATACGATATGATACACGATATTCGGCTCACGATACGATATATATCGATATTCATCTTACAATACATTTACATCATTTTCCGGAAGATTTTAAAGGGACAAAGTGATTTTGGTGACATCTTGTGAGTGTTCCACTGACTTTGTTTGAATTAATTGAACTGGAAGCATCAATTACACATTATATGGCTGACAGGCAGGTGGGACACGGGAGTTTAGAAAGAAGCTTAGAATATCGATACCCGCAGCTGAAAAAAATCGATACTTGATAAAATATCGATATATATATCGCAGAATTGATAAAATCGTTCAGCTCTAGCTGTGAGACCATTACATAAATCTTATCTGTTTGCGTCCCTCTGTTACATCATCTCTGTTACTACACGATGATTCAGCGCTGCACCTCCTGCATCGTCCACACGGGGCAGCGCTGCAGAGGCTGAGGCCGAGAACAGGGCTATTTCCAGTCCGTGTGCCTGCTGTCATGAGATTTCCACGTTTGTACTCGGCACAGTAAAAAGATAAACCCCAAAAAAATCAAATCAGAATCGATACAAACAGCAATAATCAAGCCAACCAGCGACAGAGGTCGTTGGTGCTCGTGAGCGCGCCATGATGGTCGACCTGATCCAAGTCTGGGAAGATTGAAACAGAGACTACGTGGAGTCTGAACTGAACCCGGTGAGCAAGTGTTGACTCACAACCACCATGTAAGGGAGGGGGGGTGGGGGGGGGCATGCTGTCGCCCTGGCAACGTCTGCACTTGCACTTTACAAGACTTCTGAGATGAGCACCGATAGGACGGGCGTGTTACTGCTCCAGTTTAACGGCAGTTGCTCTGCTGGTCTCACCTGCTCCTCCGTGATGAGCCCGGGGCGCGCCTGCCCGGGACGCGCCTGCCCGGGGCGCGCCTGCCCGCCCTCGCCGCCGTGCTGCAGGGGCAGACTCTGGCACAGCTGTCCCAGCAGCATGGCCACTTCCTTCATGCTCCGCCAGCAGCACACGAGCACCATCTGAGCCGTCACCCTGTAGCCCTCCCCGCCTGGAGGCGGCGCGTACGGGGAAGGAGAGACGAAATGAGATGGAAAAGGTTGATCAGTAATAGGGATAGGCAAATTAATCGATTAATCAATGATTGATCATTAAGAATTTGGTCGAAGAAATAAATTTTTGTCGATGAACCGAACGTTTTTTTTTTTTTTAAACAATCTGAACGTAGGTTCTCAGTGAACGTCCTCAAACAATGCAATGCATTTCACTGTGCCGCCGATAGAAATTTGGCAGCAGGGGGCAACATTTCACCATCACCCTACCCTGGCTGGACTCAGTTGTTACACGCGAGCTTCTGTAGGTCATCGCCTAATCATGAAGCGGTCGCGGTGAAGTGTGGCGTGGGACCATTTTCGTTTAAAAAATGAGCAAGTGTACTGCAATCACTGCAATGCAAATTACAAATACAATAAATCGACAACGACAATGATGTATCACTTGAACAACGCGCATCCAAGCCTTGTAAAGGACGGTGGAGGCGGTTCATCATCAGCCTAGCCTAGCCTAGCCACAACTCGGTGTTAGCACAGACCAGAAGGAGCTGCAGTGCACATCGAGCACACAACAAGCGCATCTTTTTAAGAAACAAAAAGCCTGTAATACTGGCGCCTTGATATAAATTCTCCTTGTTACGTAGTCTCCTCGATATCTCTTCTTTTATTATTGTTGTTTTTTTAAAGAAAAGAAACCGGAAATGTCACGTTATTCTCGACCACAACATCCGGGCCACTGAACACATCTGCGCATGCGCGGGCCATAGCAACCAGGCCATAGCAACCAGGCCAAAGGGGAAAACAAACGTCACGCCGATATCGAGAATATTTATGATTCAATATAAAAATGTTAATGATTAATTGATTATTAATCATTAATTCTCCCAAAGATCGACGACTAATCTCGACCAAATGCCCATCCTTAATCAGTAATAACCTGAACTGAAACTTAATTTGTGCTATTAAACGACGGAGAGCAGAACAAGCGTCTGCTTCTGTTACGTTCCGTCTTAATGGATCCACGTAGTCAAAGACGTGCGATTACACAGTAAACAATGGAGAAAAAAAAACAGTTTTTGAACCGAGTCACTACAATGTAGTCATCTCACGTGCACCTGCGTTGAGGGGGGGCGTGCGTGCGCTCTGCGACTGAGCGTGCACGTCTTCCTGATGCGTTTCCAGCTCTCTGGCGCTGCTGAAGAAGTCGTTGGTGTCCCTGGGCTGGATCTCCTGCAGGATCCTCTGCAGACCCTCGGACGTCTCTGTCCACGGAAGAATAAGAAGTAAACCCAAGCTACAATCTTAACAGCACTTCAAACAGTTGTTCAAATATAAAAAAAAAATAAAAATGTAATGTGTCTGACAACTTTTACTAGGATAAAACAATCAGATTTACTGCACATTAAGTTGATTTGTGCCCTGTAAAATACCTGGTTAGTTAAATGTATATTCATGTAGCCCGGCGGGTCCAGCTCCAGTCGTTAGCGGGTCGTTAGCAGACCTCGTTAGCAGACCATCCAACACAAGCAGAACCCTGCAGGACTGGAGTCCAAGACCCCTGATCTACGCCGTCTTCAGACCCCTAACTGCTCTGGTAGATGCTTCAGAATGACTCGCAGTCTTTACCGCTTCAAATTTTAGTGGTTTGTCTCAAACCTAAAACTGGTTAAAGCGTATTATAGGCATGCTCTCCTGCTTTCATAAAAATAAAAGCAGTTTTTAATTTTCATGTCGTCCCTTCCTTCCTCTCTTCCTCTAATTTTCTCCTCCCGGGCTTTCATCCGACTCTGCACATCTTTTAGCTCCTGTTATGCAACGCCACGTTATTCTTATGCAAAGTCGATGAAAACAGAATGTTTGTGTTGTTCCCGTTTTATTTCATGGCGCAACAGAAGTTCTGGCGCGTCTCTGCGTCGCTGTGGTAACCCAGCGGCGACCTGGGATCCAGTCTCAGCTGTGAGATGTCAGGAACTCAACGGATATTTTTCATCTTTTTTTTTTATATTTGGTAGGTAGGTTGGGCGAACTTGACCCACCAGACCACGATACAGAACCATTTCCAGCTCTGATCTGTTAAGGCCACCACACCAGTGTTCCTTAGAAGCTTATTTTTTCCCTTTCCTCCTCCTACTGAACAACGGTGCGCACACAAAACCAAAACTGAACGACTTTTATCCCTCTGAGCTGTGAAGCTGTGACTCAGCAGAGCTGCTCTGAGCGGGCCGAGGTGCTTCATGAATCAAAACCTCCCGGGGAAAGTATTTAGCCAAAGAAAATGTTTGATTATGATAAATTATCACTAATTTCCTCATTACCTCCCATCAAATTCTGTTTATATGTTCATTTCCAAGTTCAACTTCCCATGGAGAGTCTCTTGGAAGTTTCCAGAGAAAAGAAATAATAACTAGGGCTGGGCAACGATTAAAATTTCTAATCGCGATTAATCGCATGATTTCCCTGATTAATTACGATTAATCGCATTGTATACGAAAAATCAAATAATGAATTCAAAAGTAGTGCAAAATGCACTTTTATTTAAATGTTCTGCTGCCATATGAACTAAAGTGCCATAACATTTGTTGTTCAAACACTTTTAACATCAGCATTTGTCAGTAACAAATATTTAGTGTTAACTTTTAACGGGGGGGGGGGGGGGGGGGGGGGGGTTCAACTAGTCAAGTTTCTGTCAAATCCTCCATCTGGGAAAACTTGAAAATGTCCATGATAAAGTTCAGTAACTTTACCAATCTGTGTATCAATCATTCTTTCCATTTTCAATTGTCAATCAAAAATTTAAAAAAAATTAAAAAGTGACATTTTATTACATTTTTCATTTTTTAATCTAACACAAAAAAAAACGAAAAAAAATGCCTGTTTTTTTAATATTTCAATTTTAGACTTGGATCAAAAATACGAAATTAAAAAACGGGCCACAGAACTAAATTTGTTTTATAATGGAGGACTGGACTTTCTGTTGTCATTACACATCTGTGCCACTAGATGGAGCCGCACTGCAGTAACCAGCTAGAGAACAGCAGGACAGTGAACACATGGAGCAGATCTGATGGAACATGGAGGAATGACGCAAAAAGTTAACAAATATTAACAGAATTGTTAATATTGCTACCTGAGTTGCTAGCCAAACTGTAAAGTTCACGGATTTTTACCGTTCTCCATGTCTGTTTTAGCTTTTCTGCATGTTTTTCCGCCAATTGTCTTCCGGTTCCGCAGTAGCCAGTTACAGACTTTTCAAAACAAAAGCATGTGAGCAACATGCGTTAACATGCGATAAAATAAATGTCGGGGTTAATAAATTAACGAGTTAACGCGATAATAAGGCGTTAACTTGCCCAGCCCTAATAATAATAAAAATAAATAAAAAACAAATGTGCCCCTTTGCAGCCCTAGTTGAGACTGAGGTCACCTGAGTCCGTATCCATGGGGATCAGCCCCTCGGGGGAGGAGCTCTGGACGACGGGGGCCACCACGTCAGACATCCTGTAGCACACAGCGATCAGCTCCGACACCACGAACCTCCACTGCTCCGTCTGACTCAAGCTCCTACGAACGCAGATATAAACGTGCTCAGTTCCTTCAAGTATCTTCATGATCTTCATAAGAGAAACTTTCTGCAGCGTCAAACGGTAAAGCGGCGAGGAAGTGGGCCGTGCTCACTCGGTGTCGAGATGCTGCAGGACGGCAGTGATGCAGTGGGCTCGGCCGTACAGGGGAAACGAGGCGGCCGCCTGCAGCAGAGACGACTCGGCCTTGGACACCTCAGACTGAAGACAGCCCAGCAAGAACTGCACCACTGAGGACAGAAGGACAACACGGCTGAGGAAACCACATGCACCGGAACCTTCACGGGTCGCTCCTGGGGGCGGCGCCTGCGGGTCGTACCGGCCAGAGTGTTGAGCTCCAGGACGAGCGCCTCAGAAGCCTGGGCCGGCGGGGGGGGCGGCGGGAGGCGGAGGCCCCGCGGCTGGGCGAGGTGGAGCAGAGCCCGGCTCAGGTCCGGTTGGTGCAGCAGCAGGTTGAGGAGGTGGGCCGCTGTCACGCTGTCAAAGGGTTTGGTGCTGGTGCTGAGGTCCAGAGCAGCCCGGAGAACGCAGAGCATCGTCTCCGGCACCTGAAAACAACCGAATACTGTTACGCTTGTCAACAGGGCTGCGAAAAAAAAAGGAGAGGGAGAGAGAGAGCGTTAACACATTAATTTATTAACGCCGACATTTATTTTGTCGCGCGTTAACGCATGTTGCTCACGTGCTTTTGTTTTGAAAAGTCTGTTACTGGCTGCTGCGGAACCGGAAGACAATCGGCAGATAAACATGCAAAAAAGCTAAAACAGACATGAAAAACGATTAAAAATCCGTTAACTTTACAGTTCAGGTAGCAACTCAGGTAACAATATTAACAATTCTGTCTGAAATAAAAAATTCTGGACTGCAACAAAACTATTGTGTCATTCCTCCATGTTCCATCAGATCTGCTCCATGTGTTCACTGTCCTGCTGTTCTCTAGCTGGTTACTTCAGTGCGGCTCCATCTAGTGGCACAGATGTGTAATGACAATAGAAAGTCCAGTCCTCCATTATAAAACAAATTCAGTTCTGTGGCCCGTTTTTTAATTTCGTATTTTTGATCCAAGTCTAAAATTGAAATACAAAAAAAAAAAAACAGGCATTTTTTTTTGTGTTAGATTAAAAAACGAAAAATGTAATAAAATGTCACTTATTAATTTTTTTTTTAATTTTTGATTGACAATTGAAAATGGAAAGAATGAATGATACATGGATTGGTAAAGTTACTGAACTTTAAAATGGACATTTTCATTTTAAAGTTCTCCCAGACGGAGGATTCAACAGAAACAAGGTTATTTGTAACAACTGACAAGTTGAACTCCCCGTTAAAAGTTTCTGCTGTTACCTCAGAAATTACCTGTTTTAATGTTCTGATTGTGCTGAGACACAATCATTTTGTTGGATTTTGTTTGTAGATTTTTTTTTTTTGTAAAAACAGGATGACATTAATACCCTGGCAGTGGCTATAAGCTTTATTTTATTTGACATTTTTTAAGATGAGATTTACACTAAATATGTTTTACTGACAAGTGCTGATGTTAAAAGTGTTTGAACAACACATGTTATGGCACTTTAGTTCATATGGCAGCAGAACATTTAAATAAAAGTGAACTTTACACTACTTTTGAATTAATTATTTGATTTTGCGCATACAATGCGATTAATCGCATGATTTCCCTGATTAATCTCGATTAATCGCATTGTATGCGCAAAATCAAATAATGAATTCAAAAGTAGTGTAAAATGCACTTTTATTTAAAATAAATTTTAAATTAAATTAGATTAAATATTTTAATCATTGCCCAGCCCTAGTTATTTCTTATACCAGCTCTAAAAACAAAGATCCTGGGAACATAAATCACTCTCTAATGTGTCATGTTCACCTGAAGTCCAACAGCTGACGGGGGGGAGCTGCTGCAGTAGCGCCGTGGCCAGCTGTTTGACTTCCAGGAAATCACTGGCCACACAGTAGAGCACGTTCTGAGCATGTGCGGGGGCGACGACCTCGCCAAGAGCGAAAACATCAGCGCCTGGGAAACGCAGAGAGGCAGAGGTTAGAGGAGGCAGGAGATGCGCTGACCCGGATGGATCAGGAGACGTTTCTGACCGTCCGTGTCTCCTGAAAGAGCTTAAAGGTAACTACAGCACAGAGTCTTTTTTTTTTTTTTTTTTGCCAGGGTACTAGTTAATATGCGGTAAACAGCTGAGGTGTGGTAAGATCTTTAAAGCTGTGAGCAGGAGGCGTACCGGTGGCGAAGGTGAAGAGCTGACCCAGCAGGCCCAGGAGGTGGAGGGACATGAGGCACTTTGAGAAGGAAGCTCCGGGAAGCAGAACCTCCAGCAGGACCACACAGAGCCAGCGCAGGAACTCCTGTAGCAACAGAAACGTCTTCGTTTACTCAACTCTAGGGATGTCCGATATTGGCTTTTTTGCCGATATCCGATATGCCGATATTGTCCAACTCTCAATTTCCAAGACCGATATCTACCGATACCGATATATGCGAGCTATTTTTCCTCAAAACTAATTTTAGATAACATCACATATCTCCTGTCGTGGAATTAACACATTGTCTGTGCAAAAAAAAAAAACCGATACCGATATTTACGATATTACATTTTTATGCCAATATCGGGCCGATAATATCGGTGGGCCGATATTATCGGACATCCCTACTCAACTCTTATTATCTGAATCATCATTCCTGCTGGTCCAGACGTCCAGAAAACCCTAAAACTTTCTACTTGACTCTTCAGAAGTGCACGTCTCTCTGACGCCGCCCCGTAAAACACTTCATTGTTTGAACTGGAATTTTATTCACAGTCATTTCTGGAGAAGAAACTGTTCCAGAACCTTCAGCTTGTTCGCAGTGAGCGACAGCATTCAGTGCTTCTCCCTGATGATATTTAAACGCTGTTTCAGAATTATTTAATCTGAGAAACGATCGCAAAGATCCTCAGAGACAGATTTAATGATAAATTTAAACTGAAACTCAGAACATGACCTTGTTTTGGAATAGAGCTGAGCGATTTTATCGATTCTGCGATATATATCAATAGTTTTATCCCCCAGAGAGTATCGATTTTTCAGCCGTGGGTATCAATATTCTGAGCTTCTTTCAAACCTACCGTGTCCCACCTTTAAAAGCTTGCAAGCAACAATTTCCACTGTTTAAATAAATGAAACTATTTTTCTCAATAAATCTTTTATTCATTTTGTCCAGCATTTGCAAGCTGCCTGTCAGCCATATAATGTGTAATTGATGCTTTCAGTTCAATTCATTCAAACGAAGTCATTGGAACACTCACAAGATGTCACCAAAATCACTTTGTCCCTTTAAAATCTTTCGGAAAATGATGTAAATGTATTGTAAGATGAATATCCATATAGATCATATCGTGAGCCGAATATCGTGTATCGTATCGTATCGTGAGATTAGTGTATCGCTACAGCCCTAGTCTGGAAAGGATGAACTTTCAGCAAAAGTTAACCAGGTTAAGAGATCCACCTTCTCATCACTGAAAACCCTGGTTTTATAATCAAAGTGCGTTGCAGACCAACTTATCTGGCTTCAAAGCACACCTCTCCTCGTCTCGTTTGTGGTACACAGTGATCCCTCGCCAATTCGCGCTTTAAGTTCCACCGTTTTAGTTATTTGTGGATTTTTCAGAAATATATAATATCATAAAAAAATCAAGAAAAATCGTGGAAACATCACAGGATGTTGTGTGCGTTCT
The DNA here is from genome assembly GCA_018398805.1 of Hirundichthys speculiger. Classification (NCBI taxonomy): domain Eukaryota; kingdom Metazoa; phylum Chordata; class Actinopteri; order Beloniformes; family Exocoetidae; genus Hirundichthys; species Hirundichthys speculiger. The sequence continues at coordinate 101,048 of JAGFBZ010000808.1, read as the reverse complement.
CTCACAGTGAAGAAATGTTGTGAGCCAGCCTGGCCCCTTTAAGAAGGTGGCCTTATGGGTAATGGTGTGGCCTTATGGGTAATGGAGTGTGTGTGTGTCGTGGGACGGCAGAAGTAAACGGGGTTAGATGAAAAGTGTAGTGAGCATCAACAGCAGCCCAGCGTGTATAGATTTACATTCTCTGTTAACCGACAGGAGCCCAACAATACAACCTGTGTGATGTTACAAGTTCCTGCAGTGCCAGAATAAAGTTCCATGCAGAGAAAACCAGACTTTTTCTTTTGTTGCTGTTAGCGTGTTAGCCGCTAATTACGAGCCAAAAATAGCACAATACCAGTGGTTTGTTTACTACGGTTCAGAGACCAGAGGCTGTGAAGGTAACAGAAAGACCACAGTTGAGCCTTTGTCTTGTTTCGCTACTTTTTTGCAGTTTTTAAACATATTTTAAACACATTATTTAGGCTCGGGGGGGCTCCGGTCCCTATTAACCGTGAAAACAAAGGGATCACTGTACCTTGTAGTGGTGTAAGGTGTTATGGTCTCTGTCCTTCAGCTCCTGGTCTCTCTCCTGGATCAGTCTCTTCTGCAGCAGCTGAGTGCCGTCCTTCACTCTGCAGAGCATCTGCGTACGAGAAGATTTTACGTGACTGGTGCCGCGGCTCCCAGCTGGAATCGGTACCGGGCGAGTCCGGTTATAATCCCCGGTACTGCCGGCCGTTTTTGAGCTCGTTTCAAACTAGCTGAAGGGCTCACCTTCTTCAGCAGGCTGACCGTCTGCTGTCGGACCCCCGGCGACTGGCTGTTAAGGTTGGGCGGGAGGAAGTGGCGGATTAGGTCCATTTCCTGTGGAGTCAGAACCTCGGTGCTGCGGTGGCTCTCACACACCAGGCCCAGAGCGTCCATCCTCACCTGGAGACGACGCCGCACAAAACTTGCATTAAAAGCCAAAGTTCGCCTGTGAAGCTCTCAAACACCAGATGAGTTCTGGGAGTCTGTGCTTTGATCCGAATACGGACATGGATGTTGCTTTTGCTTGGTAAAAGAACGGAGAGGCCTTCAGTAAAACATGGTGGTGAGAGAATAATGCTGTGGGAGGAACATTCAGGGGAATAATGTCTCCTGACGTCTCCTGCCAGTCTAGCGCCAGGTCACCGCTGGGTCTGAAAACATACATCTGCATTAATGTAAAACACATGTGTCAAACATAAGGCCCGCGGGCAAAATGTGGCCCGCCATGTCATTTCATGTGGCCCTCCGGAGCTTGTGCATTATTGGCTCAAATTTTAAACTGTCATTTTCTGACTTAAAATAAGCTTACGCCGCTTTAAAGGGCACATTGACAATAAACTACATCTCCCACAATGCATTTTGTCGTTAACGACAATAACAGTATCTCACCATGAGCAAGACATCAAGACGATTTTCAGAACTGATGGACTACTAACTAGCCCCAACATGTCCAAGAAAAGAAAAATTGATACACAAGAAAGGCGGTTTCAGGAACGACAGGAAAACGAATACAAGTTTGTATCTCAAGGTGAAAAAAAAACGTCTTTTGTGTTATGAGGCGGGTGTCATTAGTGAAAGAGTATAATCTACGTTGGCATTTTGACAGCAAACGCGGAGCTAAGTATGCTAAATTTAGCTTACAAGAAAAACAAAGAACCGCTTCCGCTTCTGAAACCAAGGTAATGAATACTCTTACAACCACAAACCCTGAGTTTAATATAATAATGAGTTAAATACATAATAAACACAGAATCTGTTTTTTAACAATATAATTAGGTGTAGTTTATTTTATTTTGATTTACATTGCATTTTGTTACATTCATGCTGTCAATCTGGCCCTTCAAGGAAAAACCTGAGTTGTGTCAGAGGGCCACATCAACGATAACTTGAACTTAATCCTGCTCAACTTCCTTCCATTGTAAAATGCATTAAATTATATATTCTAAATAGCTGGTACTGGTAATTAGAAGAATACAATTATTCTGTAGATATTTATATTAGGCTCTGTGAAATTGTGGCGTATAGGTCGAGTAAAAAACAAAAATAATCATTAATAAGTCCAATTTATTCTTAACTTGTTAAATTCCTCAAACTGTGAATTACAACACATCTATAGAAACACATCAATAAAATGAATAATGTTTTAATGTTTTCCACCTCATTTTACCAATTCCTTGTTGGGTTTGCAGTTTTGCTAGCAATGCATCAGCCTCTATTGCGCGCTCTTTATCAGACAGATTTCTGTATTTTTCCTCATGCTTGGTCGTGTAGTGCGGATTCAAATTATAATCTTTAAACAGCGATCTGTGTAGCACAAATCACGGCTTCACCTTTTTATTTCTGTAAAGAAATACTTAGCGGCCCATGTCTTGTTGAAAGCACGTCATTCCTTGTCAACTTTTCTTTTCTTAGCATCAGCACACATTTTAACGGCAGCATCACTTAGCGCTGTTTACCTTCATGCACGTACGCTACACGGAAGTACTACGCCTTTCAAAATAAAAGCACCACAGTTGTATTGCACGCACGACATAGATTTTTTTTTTTTTTTATTAAGTTGTAATCAAATGTAATTTATGATTGGCCTCATGTGGGCCGGACAGAGACGCACAAAGGGCCGGATGTGGCCCGCGGGCCGTGTTTTGCCCAGGTCTGCTCAAGAGACACGAGTCAACTTAGCGAGGAACCACCACCGAAGAACGTCCAGGTTTAAGTCTCAAAGGCAACAATACGGAACATTAACTGCCAAACAGCTAATAGTTTTGGACTGTTTGAATTCAACACATCAGTAGAATATGTTAATTTAACTTGGTCTATAAACATTTATGCTTACGGTCATTCTGATGGAACGGATAACAGCTTTAATTCCTAAAGGGGGCTAATCATTTTCAACCTGGCCGTTAATTTAACCTGCGAGGGGAGGGGCAAACTCACCTGGTCGTGCTTGTGAATGAGTGCTTGTTGCAGCAGGGTGAGGGGGACCAGCCCCCCCCACAGACCCTCCTCGGTGGCCGGTATGACCCCCTGGGCCCGGGCTGCCCGCAGACACGTCATCAGCGCTCCCAGTGCCCCCCTGCTACCTGAAGGACCTGATGGGATTGGAAAAAATACCATATTAATCCTGGACATGCTACCTACTACTGCTCTGTTCACCTGTATTACCCCAAATGATACCAGCTGTGACATCATCAGCACGTCAATGAAATCAGTTTTTTCTTTTTTTTTTAAGGCTGATAAATGTGCAGGTGAACGTGTGAGAACAGCCGGAGGGGCTGGAATAAAGCCGTGCAGGTCGCGTACCTGTTCTGCAGGACGTCGTGTCCTGCAGGGCCCGCACCATGTGTGCCAGGCAGGAGGGGCTGCAGCGGAGCAGCCTGGGCAGAAAATAGTCCAGGATGTACGTGGTCTGGTCCGGCCTGGCGCAGCACAGCACGTGCAGCAGCGGTCCGACCCACGTCCGGTGCCAGCGCTCCATCCAGTCCTCCGTCTCCGCCGAGGCACCTGTCGCCTTCGCCAGCTGCTCTTTGTGGCTGACGAACAGCCTCTCCAGCAGGTCGCTGGCGTACGGGGCCAGAGTCTGGTCTCCCATCAGCCCCAGGAGGGACGCCGGCAGCCCGGGCTGGACGTCCAGCAGGTGTTTGGCCCCGTAGAGCTCCACCAGGCAGCCCAGGGAGCCGTACTTCCCCCTCATGTGCCACTCCAGGCCCAGCAGGCTGCGAGTGAGCTCCGCGATGTACGGGTCCTCAGACGGGGCAGAGGTGGACGGGCTGGCGCGCTGATGGAGGAGGAGGAGGTTGCGGAACAAGGAGCGGGTCTGGTGGCGCACGCCATCCAGCGGATGCTCCCAGTGGGAGTAGATGTGCTCCAGCAGATGCCGCTGCAGCTCGGAGCCTCCGCCGAGGTGCTGCTGGAGGCTGGGAGGGCAGGGGTCTGTCTCCCCCTGCAGACAGTCCAGGGCGGCGCCGCTCCACAGCGTCAGAACCCGTGCAACCACCATCGCTGTACTGGACTCCTTAACGCTACAGTGAATTATTACATCCATGAAAATGATCAAAACTTTAATCTTATTGAGCAGATTTTGATTTAAAGTCACACCCACCTGACGTCCAGACCCAGCAGCGTGTTCGGCACCAGCAGCAGCAGCTCCTCCCAGTCCGGCCCTGGGAGGGCTCTCTTCCAGCTCAGCATGGCCAGAGCGCCGTGACACAGATACAGCGAGACGCCGGCCGGGCGTCCGCCGGCGCACAGACGCTCGCACTTCCGCCGGAGCCACTCAGGAGCTGAGCCCAAACCCTGAACCGAGTTACGCAGCAAACTGCACACCTGAACGACAGAAAACAGAAAAATACGGTTCAATGTGAAACACGTCAAATAGTTTATCTGACATTATCACTTTTTTTGTAGTTGAGAATAAAAATGAGTGTCTGATGTGTACTTCAGGTACACTGCAAAATGTGGTTAATCCTGCGTACCACCTGAGAAACTGTTCAGTACCACCATGATGACCAATTTTAAAATATAGCCATATATGCCTTCTCAATTAGCTTTAAACACACTGAGATGTTTATTCCTTATTGTGGTTATTTATTACCTGAATTATTACTTTACTGAATCAGACATTTACAACTCTGTCCAACAGTTCTCTCATACAGAGCAAAATAAACACACTCAAAAGTTGTTACATCTGCACTGCAATTGAATATGTAACTAATATTTTTTTTAAAGACAATTTAAATATCTCAAGCTACACATTTCATTTAAAACGTATTTATAATGCATTGTATGTTTGTACATAGGTGTATGTTTTTTTTTTGTTTAAGTGAAAATGTGAAAAAATGTGGAAAGTCATGACGTTACCCCGCGTACCACCAGAGAGCGCTCACCACAGTTTGCGCACCACTGGGTTAGGGTATCAAGTGACTCTAGTTTACAACTTCACCTTCAGCCTTCTCAGCCCTCAGTGAATATCATCCTGTCATGGATTCATCAATTACAGAGATATTAGAAACAAGTCTGAGTTTCTTCTTTTATGTTACCGTTAACTACACAAGCTTGACGCGATCTTCTAGCTAACCGGAGCTGTTTTTCATCGGAGCTTTGGCTAGCTCTGACAGTGTTCAACGTTAGCTGTAGCGAACGGCAGTAAGTTTGTTATACCGCAAAGTATGAAAACGATTGAAACCATAACTCACCAAATTCAATCCACTGGTAAATATAGGTAGGAAATGTGAACGTACACTCGTCTGCCTCGTCCCTGGCGTGGATAGCGCTAGCTCCTGCTTCTAGTCCCGCTTAGCAACGTAACCTCTGAGTACTCATGAATGAAGAATGTTCGATTGACTGGAATAATGGAACAATCTGACCTGATTGGTTCTGGGCAGGATTTACTGACCATCCAAGTGTCATTTAAATTGCCGATTTCTGAAGTGCTCAGTTTGCTTATTAGAGCAATTATATGATAATAAAAAAAAAAATCTCCCGAGCCCGACCCCCCCACCCCCCACCCCCCACCCCCACCCATCCGCCTCAAAAAAAGAAAACTCCTCGGATCTACATGATTCACGTAGGTCACCCTTTTTGACTTCAAAACGGCGAATTTTGCCGAAAGCTGAGGGATTTTCATGCCTGTAAGTTCAAAACTTAGACAAATCTTGTTTGATGTCATCTAGATCTGAAAAGATGTCATTTAGTGGTTTCACTCGTCTGAGGGTCAAAGTTTGATTTCCATGTATGAAGGAAAACGTTTGCCTTGGTTACACACGTAATAATTCAGCTACTTCAGGACAGAAGTAAACACGAAGGACATCACAGTCCAGAACTCACCAACGAAGCAACGTGGTCTCCAGAACCCATGACGGATCTGATGAGCAGCACCACAGCCATCCCTGCTGTACTCTGGACCGACTGGATGAACTCCTCTACAAGAAAAACACATTAACACAGTCTATAATGTGCAGAGGGGAAAAAAAAAATCACTTTCCTCCAGCTCATCCTGAACGTAACTCATCAGGAAAGAGGCAGCAACGATAAAACGTTTCCCGTCCAGCTGCATCAGCATTTACTGAGATCTCACCGTCAGTCAGGATGTGTATGTAGCAGCCCAGGAGGCTGCCCAGCGTCTCCTCCAGCTTCCCATCATCCCGCTGAGCCTGCAGGGCTGCACTGAGGGCGTCCTGGGACCGCTGAAGAACCAGCATGGAGGTCTTCACGGCAGCCAGGCACGACTGCATGAGCTGGGCCTGGGCGACATGACGGCCTGCAAGACCACTGAGGAAACACAAGGGGGCGCCAGAGACCCACGGACGGGTGAGATGACAAATGCTGAGAACATCCGTGGGAGAGATGTTCCTCCTCATCAGCAGTCTGTCGCGTCTTATTTCAAGTGATTACATGTTTGGATAAAATCACGCTACGTTTTTATCAGATCAGGTTTATGGGAAAAGACCAAAGAAAAACTTTATGCTACCATCATATTCAAGAAACAGAGTGAGTCAGCTTTACCTGTTCTGCTGAAGGTATTCACGCAAAACCTTATGGAGGAACTCTGACACTATAAAACAGGAGAAGAGGCTCTGATGAAGCAGAAAGAGAAACCAGACAGCTGTCACGTAAAGTTGAACACGAACCTTCAGGCAGGAGTCTGTTGATGCATCTCTCGCCTGGGGATGAAAGTTTTAGCAAGATCGTGTTATTTTTCTGGGTTTAAAACAGGAGGAAAGATCTGCCGATTATCAGGAAGTCCAGGAAGCAAACACTCACCGAGAGGGAAGCCGTCCAGACAGGCAGCGACGGTGTCCACGATGTGCGGGTGCTGGTCCGAACACGAACTGGACATACGGTCTGACAAGCCGGCAGACAAACTGCTTATCGTCCGCTCCTGAAGCCATGCAGGTACTGAGTTTAAGGCGCTGAGGAGAGCAACACACAGACATGCTATCAATCTGAGATCCTTCTGTCAATAAAGACAACGAAAATGGACCATCATGACAAAACTCTCTTATAATTAAAAAAACAAAAGACAAAAGGCAGACTCTTATCTGCTTTCAGCATGTCAGACACACTGAAAATGATATTCAAATCTCAAACAGACAAGATCAAATACATCAAATTGTTGAAAGTGAGACAGTTTAACGTTAACTTTAATTTTGATGGCAGCAGGATGTCTCAAAAGAAGATGGAAAAATGGGAAACAAAAGGGTTAGAAAGTAAGTGGCATAAAAAAAAAAAGAAACAACTAAACTGCAACTAAATAGGTTTATTGTTTATTGATCACATGACTGGATATGAAAAGAGCATCACGGAGAGGAAGAGTCTGTCAGATTCAGCAACCTTTAAAAAGGCCGTATCTCTAATGACACAGAGGTGTATTAGTGTTTATAGAAGAGCAGCTGGAACATCTGGAAAGGAAACATCAATCCTCAAAGGTATAAATAGGTTTTAGAGCAACGTTTGCGCCCTTCCAGATAGGGGTGAGTATTGGCAAGGACCTCGCAATACGATATGTATCATGATACTTGGGTCACGATACGATATTATCACGATATATTGCGATATTCTACCCAGTTAATATCAAAATTAAAAGTAGAGATGAAAAGTTGTTTATTATTAGTGTTTTTGCACATTTAAATTTAGTTTTTAATTTTAATTTAACAATTTAAATGTGAAAATTAAACAATTTTCCTAAAAAAAATCAATATAAGGAGCTGAAAAATCGATATTATATTGGGCGGCCAAAAATCGCAATATATTGCCAAATTTTTTTTTTTTTTTTCACACCTCTATTTCCAGACAACGTTCGTTCAGGACGGCCTTATGTCTTTAAGTAACGCTAACCTCACATACTGCATCCATCACAACAGCCTGGCTTCTTCCTGGAAGAGTCCAGGTGCTGAACTGGTGCGCCTACAGTCCAGACATGTCACTGACATGTCTGGACATGTCTCAATCCTACAATCAGACCACATTCCCGTCCCAGAAGTCCAGCTACTGGTCTTTTCAGTCCTGGTCTGTATTTGGACCGCTGTTAAAAGAAGAGGGGATGTGCTACACCGTCCTCAACATCGCTCTGTCTCAACTTTTCTGGCATTATTTCATAAGATGGTACATTTCCTCGTGCATTAAATTAGCACAGGAATTTTTTTTTTTTCCACATCTTGAGTTTTTATTGTTCTAGAAATGGAATCAAATTTGAAATGGGTACCTGGCGATGGCTCGTCGCAGAGGGTTCTTGGCCTGCAGGGTCGTGTAGACCAGAGCGAGGGTGTCGAGACAAGCGTCCAGAGCTCCACCAGGCTGCTCTTCACTTAGTGCCTCCAACTGGCATCCTGCCTGATTCAGCACGGACACAAACTGTTCAGACTGCATGTAGTACCACCTACAAATACAAAAAAAAAAACTGCGCTCCACCCACTGACGCCAACACATCATGCTGATCACACCTTCTTAATGAGCTGGATCTGCTGCACCGGATCGGTCAGCTGCAGACAGGACTGCAGGGTCCGTGCAACCTGCCTGGCGTCATCTTCTCCGTCCACAGAGAGGGATGCTGAGAAAGATCAGGACTGACGGCGTTAAACTCAGCGTTATCAGGAACAAAGTGTGAGGCAGCTCAGATTACGTCCTCACCTATGAGCTTCTGTAGTTTCTCCTCATCCAGTGCAACAGCCTCCACTTTGGCGGTCTTCTTCTTCACCACCATGACTCTGGGAGGACTATGAGGAGTACAATAAACCTTGATTAAATGTGAATCACATGCAGGCTTGCTTACAAATAATCAGATTTTCTGAATAAACCCAGTCAGGGGGGGGGCTGTGTGACAGCAAGCCTCTCCAAACACACAAACATAGATGTATATACAAACAGAGGAACGCAACTAAACACAAAAGGTTTGGAAGATTGTTTGTTGTATCAATGCTTCTTGGCAATAAATCTGATTATTTCCCTTTTAAATGGAGCCACATCTGTGGGACAAGCAGCAGAGCTGAGTCCCTGGGTTTACTGTTTACTACGGTTTATTTACTGTTTATTTACAGTTGACTCTTGTTTGGTGGACTGCATAATTTAAGTCTGAAGAAACAAGACATATTGGCAATTTAGCACTTTAAAATGATTCATTTAACAACCAGGAGCCTCAGCAGCGTATGGATGAACCATACACAGCCGGTAAAGCCCGGCACCTCCTCCTCACGCTGGTCACACACTGTCGTGGGATGACATCTCAATCTTCAAGTCCGCCAACGTGGCTGTTGGTCACCAACGGGACATCCAAGCCGATCCCATCAGTGTCCGATGGGGTCGAGGACAGGACTACGTCTCAAATTCTGGAGGTGGTCTCTGATAAACCCTGCTCTGTGGGGGTGAGCGGTGTCATCCTGGAGGATAGTTTGGTTCCAGACTGAGGAGATACAGGATTGCTACTGGTTCGAGATGTCTCTCTGCTTTGAGATGGCCTCCAGTGATGACAAGCCTTGCTTTTCCTTCACACTTTGACCCTACGACCCAAGAGCTGTAGTCAGAAACTGTCCTCACTGCTGAACTTCATGTTCCTCCACAAGTTCAGGAAAATCAGGCACCTGACTGTCTACACCTGGAGGTACCAGAAGCTCAAAAGAAGACTCAATAGCAACAGCGACAAAAAAAAAAAAAAAAAGAGATAGCTGGTGGTTGGATGGATGGAGAAAAAAAAGAGAGAGAAAGCTGTTTTGCATTGGCAGAGGAGATTTGGCAAGTCTTTCATAGGTGCAACCACATACTCAGCTCTGCTGGTTATCACACAAATGCATGTTCCTGACAAATGAGACACCATTTAAAAAGGGAAATAAACAAACAGGCTTTCCAGCGACATAACATTTAATTCCAGTGAGCACTGTTACAGCAAATAAATAATCTACCCAACACAAATTTCCTTGACTTTCTGTGCTCAGTTTATATGTCCCAACTGTAACATGGTCCTGCTGTTTTACAACCAGTGTTAGCCAGCTAGTGTTCCGTGTCTGAAAACGGCTTTGCAACCAGAAAAAGGGTCCTGACGTAGTTAACACAGACATTATATGAGTAACAATGTTCACAAAGAACATTATAGTTTAACGTCAGCGTTACTCACCTCAATTCAGCATGTGGTTTAGCTTTTCTGTTTCAGCTGGAAGCTCTATGGTTCCTCCAAAAGCAAAGAGCGAAGAAGAACGCTGTCCACTTCCGGTAATTACCATAATAAAACAACCTCTGAACGTCATAAAATACTAAACAAAATAAGAAGTCCTGTATTTATCAATTTCATCATGCTTGAATTAATCGTTTAATACATTTTATGTATTTTTTGTGGTTTCAAAAAGTTGAGAGATGTGTTCGCGAGATCCAAAACTTTTATTTTGAAGGTACGCCCGCTTGTTTTCCTCTGTTGTTTCTGCTCAAATGACACACCGCCGGTCTGCATGGCACATCTGTGACGTCACTTCCCGACTGCCTCTCGGTAAACGGTGCTGTCCATAAAGCGGCGCTCCGGATTTTTATTCGCCAGAAAGACATGTCAATCAAAAACGGACGCCGCAGTTCTCTCCCCTAAGACACCCGCCCACCAAGTACGTGATTGGACGCATTTCACAAAGTCCCGCCCTTTAAAAAAAAAAAAAAGAAAGGAAAGGAATAGTCCGTCTCCAACTTTTTTTTGCCAGCGAGCTGAAATGAAAACCTCAGGGAAAGAGAGAAAATGACAGTTTTCTAGGTTTGAATTAGGATTCCCTCCGCAGAAATTACAACAGATGCACAGATACTGGGCTCGACATGCCGTGAAGTCACTATAAAGAGGCGTTACATCGATATTACATCAGGTAAGTCGAAAAACTGGGATGAAAATACCCCCTTTTTTTAATTAAAAAAGAAACAAGAGTTTCGTCTGACACTTTTATCTGTCTTTTTTACTGTAAGAATTATTCTATTAGTATTTGACATTAACTGTTGCTGAAAACATTTTATTTTTAGCCACTGTTTGGTGATAAATTATAGTTTTAGATATAAGTCTGCTGAGAAGCATTTCAATGAAGTATGTGTTTTAAATTTTTCCTTACAGTTTAAGAAAAGTTAATCTACAATTATCTCTGCCAAAGACATTTATATAAAATGTCATACATATTATCATGTCAACATATTATTTAAAAAAAAAAAAAATACACGCTCCAGTTTATTTTAGTGTATAAATCCGCCTGAACTGCAGGGTCAGTTGGTTAACTGAAGAGTTTCCCTTCTAATGTATAAGATGCTGTTTACTCTATTTGGAATTAAAGAGGGCAAAAGCTGATTGCAATATTATCTAAATTAATAACTATCTTTTAATATCCAAATCTTCAATGTCAGGGTGTTTTAGTTCAGTTTGTGGAGTTCATTTTCCAGTGAGTATTTTGTTACATTATAAGTCTTATTGTGTATAACAAAAGTATTCAGCAATAAGCTTTTCATAGCAAGATATTTCTTTTTTTGTGTGCAAAAAAATATAGTTAAAATCATCTGATCACAGTGGGTCTTAGTATTCAGACAAATGTAAGTGAATACTTACAAGGTTTTAAGGTTTTTAGACACAAGTCATGAAATGATCATCAGCAATTTCACCTGTGTGTTAACACAATGCCAAGAGGGAGAGGCATAAGCAGTAGTTTTAGAGGTGCAAACACTAATACACATCTCTCCGGAAAGGCCTAAAGAACCATTTTGAAACAAAATTTTGAATCAAAAATGTTCAGAAAGATTATTTACATGTGAGATACAGTCAAGACAGTAGTGGACAAGTTTATACCTGCAAACACCTCGTATCCACGGGCAAGAAGGGGTGAGTATTGGCAAGGACCTCACAATACGATATGCATCGTGATACTTGGGTCACGATACGATATTATCACAATATCGTGATATATTGTGATATTCTACCCAGTTAATATCAAAATTAAAAGTAGATAATGAAAAATCAAGTTGCAGTATTTGTTCATCAGATGATATTGATCATTCAGAGGACAAATTGAGTCAAAACTATATCAGAATCAGAATCAGAATCGCCTTTATTGTCATTGTATTGCATACAATGAAATTTGAGTGCAACTCCCCGGTGCATTTGTATAGAATAAAATAAAATAGGAATAAAATATAAAATATAAAATATAAGATATAAAAAGTGGCAGGTGCTATATAATATATGTACATTCAAAAACTATACAGTAAACAAAATGTAGAATTGCAAAAACAATACACCGAGCTGGAGAGCTAAGAGCCGCTGCCGCCATCTTGGTCAAACAATAAATATATTTATTGTTTGTTATTAGTGTTTTGCACATTTAAGTGAATGAATGACTTTTCCTAAAAATCAATATTAGGAGCTGAAAAATCGATATTACATCGGGCGACCGAAAATCGCGATATATCGCAAAATCAATTTTTTTTTCACACCCCTACTGGCAAGCTGACCGGTGGAGGAGGGAAAGGTTAAGGTTAGGGTTTAGTTGACCTTGAACTCTGCAAACCGGAGTATTTTAGAGACAAATGTGAGGCAGTCTGTCTGACAGCGACGCAACAACCGGCGAATCTACATAAGAATGGTCGAAAAATAAAAAGTCACAGTTCAGATGTGAGTCCAACTGAAATGTTGTGGAGGGACGTTGGAGAGCTGTGAATAACTGAATGCCCCAAATCCCAACGAACTGAAGTAATGATGGAAAGAAGAATGGACCAAAGTTCCTCCACAACAATGTGGGCGACCTGATAACGTCACGCTGGAAATGATTACCTCAACTTATTACCACCGGAGGCGGATCTAACAGCCGAGCTACATTATTTTTCTTTTTCTTTCTGCTTCGTTTTTGTTGAATAAATAATGGCACAAGAAAGAATAGTTCATCTAAGACCCAAAATGATCAGATGAGCTTTATTGTTGTTAGTTAAAGAACCTACATGCAAAAAAAAAAAAAGGTTCAATTTCTAAACTCTATGGCAGGATATTGTAGATATTGCGCCTCATGAATGCAGTTGTTTTCCTTAGTTGTTTTGTTTTGTGGGGTTCTTTTCTTTTTTGCCTTTTTTCGGTGTTTACCACAGTAAACAAGCAGCAGAAACAAGCCAGTGGAAACCGGTTTATGGCCTTCCTCCGCACATGTTTGCAGTCTCTTTGAGAGGAGGCCAGGCTGGTAATGAGAGGTTATTACTCGGAGGAGAGAAACCCAGGCTCTCCGTCGTCCTCTGCCTCCAGCTCTTCTCTCCATCAGAGATGTGTCGTTCGCCTCTCCTTCCAGCCCCTCTGTGTTTACTGCCTGTTTTTCAAGGGTCAGCCCTGGAAAATGTTCTGCAACTCTGTCCTGATGGGGGTTTTTTTTTGGACCAATAGGGGCGTTTTTCTGTTTGGCCAAGGAAGTGATACGCCCACGGACCTCACGGTGGTTCAGCTGGACTCGGCCCTGGAAAGTTTCAGGTGCTAGCTGGTGGCAAAACATCTGCTCGACAACCGGCGTCAGTTTTGAGCGTACGTTTAGTGCCGTCCCCAGATGTTATCAGGCGAGAGAGAGAGGGTACTCTCCAGACGACCACACAGAGACAAACAAACATGCGCACACTCATGCTCACGTGCGGGGACAATCCAGAACCGCCGGTCAGCCTAACCTCAGTGTTTCCGGACTGTGGAAGGAAGCAGGAGACCCAGAGAAAACCGACGCCCAAACCCAGACCACAGCGCTGCTCGGTACTAACGCAACAATGAAAAAGCAGCATTGTACTGTGGGAGCTGCTGGAGGTGAAACTGGTTTACCTGCAGGGACAGCAGATTCATCTGTTGAGTCATATGATTTAGTACCAGAGAAACAGTACAGAGAAAGAAAGATGTTTTTTTTTTTCAACCCTAGATCCTTTACCAGATGGTAAATTGTCTTCAGGACCAAAACAGCATGAATCAATACATTTTAGAGTTAGAACTGAATATGCGATTGCAGCATAATAGATCAAATGTTAGCCCAGAGGGCATGTTGCAGCATCACAATGGGTGCGTTTACATGGGAAGTTTAATTCCTCTTTAATTCAGAATTAAAGTTAAAGCCGAATAAAAGTTACCATGTAAACACTTAATTCCATATGAAAATGTCAATTCCGAATTAAACTTAATTCCGAAGTAAGTGGCTGGTTTATTCCCATTTTAATTCCGCATTAAGTAATTCCACGATCATGTATACACTCATTCCTGTTTAAATTAATTCCCGTCTTTCTGCGCATGCTAGTTCTCTTGCCCGTCTGTCGCGATGACGCTTATATTCCGCGCTGGGCTTGTTTTCAAAACGGCAGCACGCAGTAAACGGTGTTCAAGAGCAGAGACGATTTATTTAATAAATAGCTTGGAGGAACTGGAAATAATTAAAAGAACAGATGGCAGGAAACATAAAAATTGTGAGCTTTTCAAAGTGGCCAGGTTAAATGAAGGAGGTTTCGCAGATAGAGACGCCACCCAGGTCAAAAATAAGTGAAATGTTGTTGCTAATCGAGTTAGCTAAGTTTGTTTTCTTCCGGTAGATGTAAAGATGTCCGCCCCCCCTATCCAATCAGAACCCTTCCCAACCCCCAGACCTAAAGCAGAGTTGGATAAAGCCGAACTAACGTGTTTTCCATGTAAACCTTAATTCGGAATTACTATTTCCATGTAAACTCGAAGGAAAATAGTTTAATTCGGAATTATTTAATTCCTAATTATTAATTCCGAATTAAAAAACATCATGAAACCGCAGCCAATAAATGGATATTTTAAGCTTCTAATAAGACTAAAGGGCCGTGTATACTCTCGCGGCAACGTGTCGCCGTCAGCTTGTCGCAGATATGCCGCAGTCACTTTTGATTTATACTCAATTTTGAAGCGCTGTCTCCGCTATGTTATTCCACGGCACAACACAAGAGGGACAATCACAAACTAGCTAAACTTACTAAACTCATCTCTTGCGTTTTTCCACTTCCTCACCGTCTCGGCCGTATCCAGACCCACATTCATCGCTATCTCCCTCCATGAATTACTAGAATATGTGATGTCTTTGTAGAGTGGAGAACCAGAATCATACAGATGTGGGCACTTCCTTATTTCTTCAATGACGCGCTCTTTTCTACGCGGATGTAGAATTGACCAATCAACTCCTTTCTCTCCTCTCTGCAGCACTGTCTGCGTCAACCTACAATTTTGGGGAGGTGCACCAGAGTGTCTGCGTAGGGTGGGGGGGCATCTCTGCGACTTGACGTCCGAGTATAATTCAGGCTTTAGGCCCCGATTGTACACTTCCCGCTAACATAGCCGCTACCCACTACCCACCACCCACTACCCACTACCCACTAGCAGCTACCTGCAAATTGCAGGTATAGGAACCTCAGCTAACTGCTAATGCAATCTTTCGCTTGCTAAAGCCGCTACCCGCTATGCTGACTCCCTTACTCACTTTGTAGGTGTGGCAATGGGCGTGTCTTTTGCCCTTTCCGCAAACTCGATATCTTGCGATCGGGGGTTGCGGGTAATGGGACCACCCGCTACCCACATGTCGGCGCATAAAAGAGTGCATCCAAATGGCATCAATGCCATAAACTACTTTACCTCTCGAATTAACTCTTGTATAAAAAGCGTGATTTGGCCTCAGTTGAACCCCTGAGGAAATGGCAGAGATCGTCTTAAACGGCTTCCTCGTCAGTTAAACCATAGATGACCAGAGCGTGTTTACTGGGAGGACACCAACTATCTGGGACTTTCAGGTAGCTGATAGGAATTGTCTGTGTAAAAATATTTTTATGTATATATCACTGCAGAGGAGGAGAAGGAAGGAAGAGGAGGAAGCTCTACAGCAGAGTCCCAGATGAGCTGCACATGAGAGCTGCTCTGATCTGGATGAAGACGCTCCATAGCGGTTAGCTGGTAGCGCAACCTGCTCTTAAAGGCAATGGCTGCTGACGCACTGATTAGTTTAACAGGTGGAACGCCCTGACCACTCCCATGGATAATGTAGCAGGTAGCACAGGTGGGATAGCGGGTTTAGCAAGGTGGAAGATTGCGTTCTTTGCGGGGGGAACGCCCCTCCCGCTACCCACTATCCCTAAATAGCAACTTTAGGAGATCTGGCGGAGGATCGGGCCTTTATTCCACTTAAGTGATCGTGTGTATAGGCGTCCCACAGATGGTTCAAGGTAATTTAAACATCGATTTCAGGTTTCTGCCATCTTAACTCCAACTGACCACCTGATCTAAGCTAAACAGTCATCAATAGACACAATGTGAGCAGGCGAGCTCATGACAACCGCATCACTCTTCTCATTTTACCAGTATTTATAGTCCTATATATCCATCTTTTGGTAGTTGGTAGTTGATTAATTTGGAGTTAAGATGGCACCAAAGTGAATGGAAGGGCATTCCTGCACAAATTGTCATTTTTTATACACGTATTGTACACTCACAAAGATTACCTTAATTTGTCCAACACTATAACTACAGTGGAATAACATTTTTAAGTCTTGTCAGAAGATTGGAACGGGGGTTTATTCTGACACCGCTACTATGAACTAACCTTTAATCCACTGTGCTCCCTTCTAACATGAATCTGCATCGATGCATCTAGTAATACACCGAGGTTTGAGTTAACACTGGAACTTTCCTTTAAGCTTAACATAGTGCTCACAGACCACACAGAGAAGTAGAAGACTTAGGCTGCAGGATCTGACAGATCCTGAGAGTTTTTTAAGTTGTGATTAACATTGTGGTGTTTGATCAATGTAAAGGAATCAAAATTGCATGATATGGGACCTTTAAACAATATAAAAACAAAACAAGAACGATTCTTGCGTACACCGCTTGGACTTCAAGCAGAATTAGAAGATTATTTGACATCCATGTGTCTTTCTTTCAGTGGTAACATTTCTTGGAGCCCCTCAACATTTTTAACCTTCTCATTTCTAGGTTTTTCCATCTCATTTATTACATTTTCAATAGCAAGCTGAAATAAGTATGAATGCCTGATAAATACTAATGTAAAACATGACAGATGTACAATCATGATGACCTTCATGTCGCCCAGTAACAGTAAACTGCCTCACGACCATAAACAGGATGAAGATGTGAAGATGAAGGGTGGATCTATGGAGGGATAGAGGGATGGATGGATGGATGGATGGATGGATGGATGGAGGAATGGAAGAATGAATGGAAGAATGGATGGGTGAATGGATGGAAGGATGGAGGAATGGATGGATGGATGGATGGATGGATGGAATGAATGGATGGAAGGATGGAGGAATGAATGGATGGATGGATGGATGGATGGATGGATGGATGGATGGATGGATGGATGGAGGAATGAATGGATGATGGAATGGATGGATGGATGGATGGATGGATGGAGGATGGAATGAATGGCTGGATGGCTGGATGGATGGGATGGAATGGATGGATGGATGAATGGATGGAGGAATGGATGGATGGATGGAATGGCTGGATGGATGGATGATGATGGAATGGATGGATTGGATGCTGGATGGATGGATTGCTGGATGATGGATGGCTGGATGCTGATGGCTGGATGGCTGGATGGCTGGGGATGGCTGGCTGGCTGGAGCTGGCTGGCGGCCTGGATGGGTGGATGGATGGCTTGGATGGCGGCTGGAGCTGGCCGCCTGGCTGGCCTTCATGGACTGGCTGGCCGGCTGGTCCTGCCTGGCTGGATGGCTCCCGCCTGGATGGCTTGCTGGCTGGCTGGATGGCTGGAGGCTGGCATGGATGGCTTGCTCTGCCTGGCTGGCTGGCTGGCTGGATGGATGGCCTTTCTGGCCATGGGCTGGATGCCTGGATGGATGGATGGCCTGGCTGGGCTCCCTGCCTGATGGATGCCCGCCTGGCTGGTGGCTGCTGGATGGCTTGCTGGATGGCTGCTGCCTGATGGCTGGCTGGCTTGCTTTCTGGATGGCTGCCTGGCTGGGGCCTGGATGGATGATGGATGCTGGATGGCTTGATGGCCGGGATGCCTGGATGGCTGGCTGGATGGCTGGCTGGCTGGCTGGATGGATGGATGGCATGGATGGATGGCTGGATGGATGGAATGGATGGATGGATGGATGGCTGGCTGGATGGATGGATGGCTGGATGATGGATGGGATGGATGGATGGCGGATGGCTGGATGGGCCTGCTGGATGGATGGCTGGATGGGCTGGCTGGCTGGCTGAATGGATGGCTGGATGGCTGCTGGCTGGGGATGGATGGATGGATGAATGGATGGATGGCTGGATGGATGGATGGATGGATGGATGGATGGATGGCTGGATGGGGATGGATGGATGGCATGGATGGATGGATGGGGAATGGATGGCTGGCTGGCTGGCTGGCTGGATGGATGGATGGATACATGAATGAATGGATGGAAGAATGGATGGGTGGATGGATGGATGGATGGATGGAGGAATGAATGGATGGATGGATGGATGGATGGATGGAGGAATGAATGGATGGGTGAATGGATGGGGAAATAATGGATGGATGGATGGATGGAGGAATGAATGGATGGATGGATGGATGGATGGATGGATGGATGGATGGATGGATGGATGGATGGATGGATGGATGGTGACAACAGACAAATGTTGTATAGTTGCAGTATCTTCAACATCTTCATTCTGGGTGGCTGGAGCTCAGCTGGTAGAGCGGGTCGTCCAGTCACTGGGAGGTTGGCGGTTCGATCCAACTGTCCACATGTCAAAGTGTCCCTGGGCAAGACACTGAACCCTAACAGCCACCCACTGGTGTATGAATGGGTGAATTCAAATAAAGTACCTGAAACTTGTATTTACTAATGTGCTTATGCTTTTCATAGCTGAAACACAAATCCAATACACAACATATAAATAGTTGTTAATACTATTGAATTAAAAAAAAAAAACACTAAGTGCATGAGATCCCAGCTTCAAGGCCTGTTGGGGAAATGTGATCTCTTTATTCTTAATCTCCACTCCCTCTATATCTGACTGGTGTGTGTTTGTGTTTCTTAAAGAAACAATGGCGGAGGGGGAGGAGATAATGAACCAGGAAGACTGGAAGGAGAAGTGCATGGTCCTGGAGGCGCTGCTCATGAAGTTCAGGGTCCAGATCGTCAAGATTCGGGAACTCACTGCGGATAAGGTTGGTTTAAGGGAATTAGTCTCATTCCATCTGTGAAGGAATGTTAGAATTTGTGCGGTGCCAGTTTGAATCTTGTCTGAGTGAAACGAGAAAGCTAAGAGTTCACATTCAAAGTCAAAGTGGCTCCTCGTCTCTCGAGTGATGAAAGAAGTTTCACACTCTTTCAACTTGCCGTGCATGGCAGTCTTCGCAATTTGCAAAAACATTGGCAGCTCTTGATAGGGACCAGCACCCTGCAACCCTTAACAGGCATGATGGATGGATGGATGGATGGATGGATGGTGACCTGTCTAGGGTGCATAGAAGAAGATAATGCTGCTCACACCACAGATTATCATTAAGATGTGCGTCACCACGCAAGCACAAGGCCAGGAGTTGATATTCCGTGGCAAGAAGCGAAGATAATCTTCCAAATCCTCACCATAAAAGGGACACGATAGCTTCATAGGTTGGGATCCAGTTGAGAATAGCTGTATGTGTCTCAACTGTCTAAATAATCCCTGTCCATCAACTCCATGTTACGTCTACATGTGGTAGCATGTCGCCGCCACCTGGGGGCAGTGTGAAAAATGTGTGAAACAATCTAAGGTGTCAGGTTAATGTTGCTGTTTTGGTCTTGGTCCTTGAGCTTTGCCGATCGGCTGAGACAGAAGCCACAGAGATCTGGGCCTCCGATCGTACACCTCCCGCTTGCCGCTACCCACAAATTTAGGTTTAGGAACCTCCGCTACCTAAAGCCGCTATCTGCTATGCCGACTCCCTTACTCGCATTCTAGGTGTGGCAATGCGCGTCTTTTGTGCTTTCCGCAAACTCGGTATCTTGCGATCGCAGGTTTAGGGTACCGGGTAGCGGGTGGTCTGACCACCCGCTACCCGGTACCCTATGTAAAAATATTTGTCTGTGTAAAAATATTTATATGTATATATCAGTGGAGAGGAGGAGGAGGAAGGAAGACGAGCTGCGCAAGAGAGCTGCTCCAATCTGGATGAAAAAACGCTGCATAGCGGTTTGCGGGTAGCAGGTTGCGCATTGCAGGTAGCACAACGCACTGATTGGTTTAACAGGTGGAACGGCCTAACAACTCCTGTGCATAATATGGTTAGCACAGGTAAGATCGCGGGTTTAGGGAGGTGGAAGATTGTGTTCTTTGCGGGGGAACGCGCCTCCCGCTACCCGCTACCCCTTAATAGCGGCTTTAGGAGGTTTGGCGGAAGATCGGGACCCTGGTCTTCGGAGAAGTGAAATTCTGTGCTTCTTATCTTTGTTTCTTTATTATTTATTGTCACAGTCTTTGATCCCTCTTTCTCTTCGTGGTGAAATCTATCGTGGTCGTCCCGTTTCCTGTTTAGGCGAAAGCACGATTCAAGTGGAATCAATCAACAGCGTATGTACCGGAGGCTCAAGTCACAAGATTGGACTCGAGTCCGACTCAAGACATCAATTTGATGACTTTAGACTTGACAAGATGTTAAAAGACTTGCAACTTGACTTGAACTTTTAAACCAATGACTTGTGGTTTCACTTAACTTGAGCCTGTTGACGTGAACAGACTTGAAAAGATTAAAACATGCTATTTAAAAAGTGGAAAGTGAAATATGGAAAAGTTGGAGGTCAAGGATCATGAACTTGGTTTGACGTTTGAAGCTGCACAAAAAAAATGGTAATTGATGCTCTCATGCTGTGCTATCATTTACATTTATAGTGTAATTGCGCCATTGTTGGAAGGACTTGAGACTTGACTCGGGACTTGAGGACAAAGACTTCAGACTTCCTTGAGACTTGCAATAACAATGACTCAGCTCCACCCTTGGTGTGTGGGCTGTAAAAGGGTCTTAACTGAAACTATACGAAGATCTGAATAGTGCAGCTGAAACTGGATACTGCACATACAACGAAGTACGCAGTATGTACTGCATACTGCTCCGGTGGTCGTCGTTGTGACGCAGTAAAGTGATCACGCTGTGGTCTAGGGGTGTGAAAAAAATTGATTTGGCAATATATCGCTCCTAATATCGATTTTTTTCTGTTTGAGTTTTGACTCAATTTGTCCTCTGAATGATCAATATAATCTGATGACCATATAGAGCAACTTGATTTTTCATCTCTACTTTTAATTTTGATATCAACTGGGTAGAATATCACAATATATCATGATATCGTGATAATAATGTATCGTGACCCAAGTATCATGATACATATCGTATTGCGAGGTCCTTGCCAATACTCAGTCCTACTGTGGTCTAACCAAAACCTGGCGTGACTGCTCTGACCGACTTCCACTGTCGTGGCCCACTGAATTATGGGATACAGTATAGAAGTTAGCGTGGTCAGGAGGGCTGGGGCAGATCTCATACCTCATGACTTGGATCATAGTTATTGAGCCACAGATTGGATCCTTTTTCAATAGATCGGTAAAGTCTTAAATAAAAGAGGAGGTCTGTCTTTCATCAGAAAGATCAGTCCACGGCTCATGTGGTGCGCGACAGATCAGGGAATCATCCCTGATCATCCCGTTCCAGCATGAGTAGTTCACACTGGCATTTTCTGTCTTGCATACTGTGTAAGACATTTTGGAAAAATCAGCGTGCCCTAGCAGGGTAATTAGGGGTGTGAAAAAAAAATCGTTTTGGCAATATATCGCGATTTTCGGCCGCCCAATATAATATTGATGTGCAAAAACACTAATAATAAACAATAAATAGGTTGTTTTGAAGCAAATAGTTTTGACTCAATTTGTCCTCTGAATGATCAATATCATCTAATGAACATATACAGCAACTTGATTTTTCATCTCTACTTATAATTTTGATATTAACTGGGTAGAATATCGCGATATATAGTGATATTGCGATATTGTGATAATACTGTATCGTGACCCATGTATCATGATACATATCGTATTGCGAGGTCCTTGCCAATACTCACCTCTAAGGGTAATGTGATTTTTTTTTTTTTTTTTTTACTTCAAAAGGTCAAGGACACATCACAACTTACTCTTCTTTGATTCTAGCTTTAGTCTAGTTTGCCTTATTAACCTACAAGACCAGTAATGAGGCAGAAGGTGTCACGGCACAATCCTCCCAGTAACTGTTGCTCTACATGGGGGGAAAGTCCGACATGTCCCAGTCCGGCAGACGAAGGAAGCGGTGCCACGAGATTTGACCACTGCACCCAAGCGAGCCCTCACAAGTACGTGAAGACGAGACAGAGAGAGAGAGAGAGAGAGAGAGAGAGAGAGAGAGAGAGAGAGAGAGAGCTGTGGTGCGTCTGGTGGGTGCAGAGCAGCTCCTCCCTCCCAGCTGGCCAGAACTGGGCCGGCCCAAACTGCTCAGTGGCCTAGATCTGAAGCGCCTCTCCAGGGATGCTGATTAGAGCTCTAATGTAAACAGCAGTCTGACCACAGGGCTCCGCCACACATTGCATGATGGGATTGACCCAGCTCCAGTCAATTACAGAGTCAAAGTAAGCTCAGCTGGACGGCAAAACAAACTCCCAAAAAGACTCGGAAGGGGAAAAAAAAATGGCTTTGGTGGGTTTTTGTAGCCCACGTAGCACATGTCAAAGTCTCAACTGCAGACTTTGGTCATATCCATCCTTTACTGCACTTATAATCCTTTCCAAAATGTGTTTAGTCTGAGCTGACTGTCTAGTCCGTCTTGCATGTATATAAGGTGTAAGGAAGATTTAATTTGAAGGAATATTTGATCCCTACTATTTTCAAAAACCACCCGAAGTGACTTTGGATTCCCTCCCATGATGTCATCTGTGAAACTGTATCGCTTTAAGGCACTCGTGTGTGTCGCATATCAACAGCGGTAAACGACGGCTATAAGAAGTTGCTTCTGTGAGCTGATCTGAGGTCAGCTGACCAAGAGACTGACCAAGACTGAATCTCAGACGGTGTCGTGAACTCCAAAGGTTCAAAATTGACTTGAACCGTATCATCTGCAGTTCTCAGGTCGTCCAGATGTTTTTTTAAGAGGTGCCTGACCTGACGAAGCAGTAAATAAAAGTTTTGATACAAACGTCCAACTAGAAGCTTCTGTGATTTTTTTTTGTTTTTAAGCTTTTTTCACAATGATTTTCTGTTCATATGTAGCATTTGCATGTGCAGACAGGTCCTCTAGACCTCTAAACATTTGTCTCCACGTGAGGTCAGGAAGAATCACTGTAGAAAACCTGGGTAAAGTCACAGAGGTAAGTTATACAGTCTATTATGGATGGAACGGTTACCTGTATTAACGGTAAAGCGCGGTCAAATTTTATGCGATAATGTTTACCGTTAATGTTTGATTTAATCTCATTTGATATGTAATATCAGCCTAATTCAAGTCTGCGAGTGACTCACGACTGTGTCTCGTGTGAATATGTAGCTTGTAACATCGGCATCGTAACGTTGAGCATGGCGGAATATCGTGATAGCACGCAGGACATTTACCAACCCACTAAAATGATGAAATCCGAGGTCTGGGCATATTTGTTTTTTTAAGAATGTGGAGGAACAACTGGTGGAGGACAATTATCCTGTCTGCAGAGCACTTGTTTACATTTTATTGTAATTTGTACAAGCAACTTGAAGGAGCTAAGGCTAATGCTTCAAGCTACTGAGATGTTTGACCAAGAGTAACCTGGTTGACGCGCTTCGCTAACTCACATTTCGTAAACGTTACCGTTGTGTGTTGATCGAAAAAGGACCGGAACGATGTTCTTCTGATGCAGTTAAAATAATTATTTATTCCATTAACTGATCCGACAACCATAACGCCGGCAGTTAAGCACCACAGCGGTCAAAAACCTTTTGCCCTTCCGGGTCAAACACCTAACCAATAACAGGCAGCTACCTTTATACCTGACCCTCAGGTAACAACACAGCGACACCCACAGACACACAGAGTGAACTACAATTTATAACAACATATTTGGCTCCTTTACAACTGTTTCTTTATTTGCACATTTATACGTATTTAAGGTTCATCTTAAAGTCCAAAGTTTATTTCATTTGAACATCACTATAATTTTTGTTCCTGATAATTGTTTGCATATTTTGACCTACTATGGTTGTTCAAGTGTTTATTTAAATTTGCACCAGACAAATCAGCTTTGTTCCTGTTATTTATTTTGTTCATTTAAAATAAAACCTCTTTCTGTACCAGTTGTTTGCCCTTTAATGTGACAGTTTCATTTTGATAAGATTTCGGCTTCTGATGTTTTAGTATGACAAGAAAAATCACAAGATTTAGTGAAATTATTTAAATGTATGTGTTTTTTGGACATTTGTACAGCAATGAAGAATAGCGCGATAATATCGTAAACCGTGATAATTTGGTCACGATAATCGAGATATCAAATTTTCCATATTCGTTACATCCCTACAGTCTATGCTCACAATCAAAGTAAAACGACCCCAATGAGCGGATTGAATAAGGATCAAAACTATATAATGTCAGACTTTTGGAACGTAAAATAACAAAATACAAGAAAAATGTAGTGCGCACAGCTTTAAAAATATCAAATTTTGAAAATGAAATTCTTGTTCTTGTCTTCTAGAAAAAAAAAAGAAAGGAAATCCATTTGTCTTGATTCAAGCCCCTTTTTTCAGAGTTACCATCACCTGAATCAATGAAAATGTGCATAATTAAAATCAAATGACACACAGAACGTGACTGCTGCAGTCTGGGAACTGGACCTTCCAGGGGCCTCAACTAAACACTAAACCTCCTTTCAGTAATATGTGGTTAGTTTGTGTGTGTTAAATCTGACGCAGAATAGCAGTAATCCTTCAGACTTTGCTGCAAATGGAAGATCGCTGATTTAATTTCCGAGGGCTCCAGAGTTCAGTCAAAGTTCAGCAGGCTCGCTCTCACCAGTCCTTTCAACAGCACATCTGAGCCAAAGTTAGTGACCCCAGATAGAATATGCTCATGTTTGGCTTTATTTATGGTCCAACGCGAGAATGGCTAGTTTGCTTTGAGAATATGTAAATTAAAGACAAACTAGTTCCAGTTTAACTATTATGGTAAATGACATTTTTCTAAATGCCTAGAAGTAAAATGCAATTATTTACTGTAACTAAAGCTGGTTTTCTCGTCCTTATTAAGACCTGCTGATGTTCTGAAGTCTTGGCGTCGTCACGCTGATCTCTGCTGGTGTGTTTTTTTTTCCCCACGGCGGCTCCCATCACCAGAGCTTGTTGTTTTAAAAGCTAGCGTGGGGGCCGACAGACGTCATCGCAAAATCCCCTTTAAGATCTCGTAACGGAGCTGAACTCATAAAGGGAGGAGGAGGAGCACCGAGTGCTGGGTCTTCTGGTGTTAAACAGCTGGATGCCAGTTATCTGGGGGTGTTTCTGGGTAATGTTTTAATGGACTCCGTCACATGGGAGTGTAAAGTCTGCAGCGTCTTCGAGGGAAGGTTCAGCAAAAAGTCAGCGGTAATACTGTAACTTTAAAATGGCCCCAGTTAAAAATTGACCTTATTGTATCTAATAATATTCTGTTGTGGCTTCGGTATTTGTGAGAACTGCCTGAAAAGACAACATTAGTAACTATAAACCCCGATTTTAAAAAAAAGTTCAGAAAAAGCAAATTGAGGAAATGCTTTCTTGGGCAGGTCTCTCTTGAAAAAGAGATTTTAATCTTACCTGGTTAAATAAAGGATATAAAATAAAATAGTTAGTATTAAACTCAAAATATTAGTTTCATTTGTTCATTTGCTTCCATTTTTGCATTTCAGTCCTGTGACACTGGAAGGCTTTCCTGCTTTTGTAAAGATACAATCATTCTCGCAACAGTCAAAAGGTCCATTTTCGTAGCCTACGTGCTGCACATGTAGCCTAGTATGCAGCATCTTCTGGTGCCACCATAAAAAAAAAATTAAAAAACAGCTACACTGCAGCATGAACGGCAGGGGGTCACATGATCGTTCTTCTGACGTGTGACAGATTGGTCATTTGCACAGTGGAAGTTAGCGGAACCAGCTAACGAACCATCTGGGTACGTCTTGTATCCTGCAGGTTCTGCAATGTTTTGCATACTCCATGCTAGGGGTGCAACGGTACAGGTGGCTCACGGTACGGTCCGTACCTCGGTTTTTGGGGTACAGTTTCAGACCACCCGCTACCCGCTACCCACTACCCGCGATCACAAGATACCGAGTTTGCGGAAAGCGCAACTCGCAAACCGGCGCGTAAAAGAGCGCGTCCAAATGGCATAAATGTGCGTCCACCTGGTCAAAGGAGTTCCAACTCAGAGGTCTTCATTAAAGAAAACTCTCTGCCAGGGAAGGAAGATCCAGAAAAAATAAAGAAACTAAATCAACAACAGAGTAGACGGAGCAGCAAGGAACAGAAGTAAAAGACGAGACTTAAATAAGCCTAAAGACCAAACGAGACATAGGTGCAAACAGTCAAGGAGATGAAATACAAGAAGTAGTAAAACAGAACCAGAACCAAACTGGGAGCCAAGCCGTCAAATTAAAACAGCAAGTAAAGTTGACCGAAACAGAAAAGATCATGAGGAACACAAGAAAAGTAGGCGAAAGTCCAGAAAACCAAGAAGAAAACCCCCAAAAAACCAACTCCCAGACCCTACCCTGATAGCAAAAAGACTCCGCCTGCGGATTCCAATGCAGAGGTACCGCAAGATCCGGAACGGACCCGTATCGGGGTCCACTTGCACTCAGTGACCGATCCCCGTTGGAGGCGGATTCGTGGACCCGCGTTGGCTCTGCGCTGCGTCAGGTCCTCATCCACGACTAAAACCTTACCTCCGCGGCGGCTCCTGAGCGGACCCACACATCCGCCACGGATCCGCCACGGACCCAGAAGAACCTCTGGCCCGGATCTGTTTTGGACCCGTTCATCTCATTTTAAAAATCCCAGTAACATAGCAAACTAAACTAAACGTATGCCTAGCCTAGACTTCCACACCAATATAGCCACAGCTCAAATCTGCATTGCCTTGTGTTTTTTAACCTAATACTATTGTCAATATAGACTGAACAGAACAAGTCAAGACATCAATTGCCCTCAAAGCGATTTACATCGCCCCCTCATTCACTGGTGGGCGGCTCCTACCATACAGAGCACTGCTAACACTGTTAAGTAGCCTATGTTGGCTATGCTACTCTACATTCATTTTGTGAGCATCAATACCTGTTATTATTGGACAAACTGATTAATCTAGGTGTGTCTGACCATTGTGGCTACCCAGACACACCTGGATCTATCAGTTTGTCCAGTCAGTTTGTTGGTTCCGCAGCGGATTTGCGGGTTCTGAGCAGACCCGCCACGGAAGTAAGGTTTTAATCGCAGATGGGGACCGGACGCAGCGCGGAGGTCCGTGATCCGGCTCCAAAGTGGATCCGTCACTGAGTGCAAGTGGACCCCCGATACGGGTCCGTTTAGCGGATCCATTCCAGATGTCTTTGCTGTGTGGGTAACAAGACCTGGTAACAATCTGGAGGGTCCTTTCCATCTTTTCAGCACGCACGGCACCCATTTCTTCTTAGAAACATCTGGAATACTGATTCATCTGACAACAATATGCTTTTCCAGCGTGTGAGGGCTTTGCTTCACAAAGACTTCTCGAAGTAACCCCTGGTCCACTGGACGATACCAGATATTGATGAATGGTGGTAATTTGAAGTGACTGCAGGTCACAGGTGCTCATCTCAACCTTGCACTTTTATGCACTGGAGCTCCCTCAGATTACTTGAAAGTGGAGACCTGCCGCTGCGTACATGGACGGTGTCACTGGAGGCCGGTTCGGGAAAGCTAAGTAGTCCCGAACTGCTACCCGCGGCAACCACCGCCACTGGATCCGGGCTGCAGCGTCACTGAGCCGGGACGGGAGCCCCCGACGTCGCAGCGGTGGCGTCGCCGCCGGATGGGTCAGCTGACCTGGCAGGGGCCTTCTGGTGACCTGGTGGGGTCCAGCACCGCCGGGGGAGACGACAACGGCCTGGTCCGGTCCGCATGATGAACCGGGCTCTGGGACGGTCGGCTCCGTCATCGCCGGACTGAATGGAGCTCAGTCTTCCCAGAGGAGACGGTTTGGTTCATCGGTGTTTCCTCCTCTGACCTGGAGATATCTCACTGGTCATCATTATGGAGATATACTGGTTTTAATGGCTGTTAACTGGAGTTAGCACTCGGACCACGGCACCGGGCATGAAAAGGAGCGCTGGACGCTAGCAGCTCCTCTAGTACACCAGACTGGTGTACTGAAACCTGAATTTCCCCCCTTGGGGGATTAATAAAGTATATTTGAATTTGAATTTGAATCGCTTTAACGATATTAAACGCTGAGAAATACTCAAACTCAAACAGTCCTTCTTTGAGGAGCGTCACGTTTAAACAGACGGACACATCTCCCCTTAGCTTCCCAAATCCAAACCTGCTGTGATTTAAACCTGTATTTAGGTTA
This sequence comes from Hirundichthys speculiger, assembly GCA_018398805.1. Lineage (NCBI taxonomy): Eukaryota > Metazoa > Chordata > Actinopteri > Beloniformes > Exocoetidae > Hirundichthys > Hirundichthys speculiger. The sequence continues at coordinate 72,468 of JAGFBZ010000808.1, read as the reverse complement.
AACACATATACGTGTATTCCTGTGAGTTCTTTAAATCCTTGAAACCCTTTTGAGGAGATGCAGAAGGAACGAGGAAAAGAGAAAGAGAGAAAGAAACTTGTGTTCAGACTGAACAGCCCTGGGGAGGAAATACCCAGTTTAGCAAATATTACGTGCATGTGTGCGTGATTCACAGGAAGTGAGTTTGCAAGCCGAGGCAGCTGGTGATTCTGGGAATGCATGCAGGTCGAGTCGAATTCATTTATAAATGTTTTTTTTTTTTTTTCCTTTTCTTTAAACACAGATTTGGTACAAAGAAAATTACAGCTCATGTTGTGTGTGGGTGCGGCGAAATGAAAGTTATGTTATCTTTCTCTGACACACCAAATAGGAAAAAAAAAAAAGGCTTTGATACTCCCAGCTCCAATCCCAGATCATTCAAAACGTGGTCGAGACTTTTATTTTTCAACTTCCAATTTAAAAAAAGATAATAATAATAACTTTATTGGTCGTGTCCCACCGGGCTAAAAACTGCTGGAGCACATATACGATCATAGCGGGTCTTAGCATTGGGCAAATGCAACCTCAGACAAAAAATAACATACAGTGGTACCTCTACTTACGAACGTCGCTACATACGAAATTTTCAGGTTACGAAACACCTCAAGCGGGAAAATATTTGCCTCTTGTTACGAAAGAAATTTCAGGATACGAAAGGCAAGAATACAGTAGCGCTGCTAGTCGCACTACTGCTACTCTGCTACTAGCAGCTCCCAGAGTTTATCGAACGTCAACATGTGGGCTCTGTATCTCGGTTTGAAAGCGGTGCGTCCGAGCTGCTCTGCCATGGCTAGGAGGCCCCTTGTCTGTATGAGCGTAACCCAGCAACCCAGATAAACAAACAATTTTTACCTCCACCAAGGAGGTTATGTTTTTGCCGGCGTCTGTCTGTCTGTGTTCAAGATAACTCAAAAAGTTATGGATGGATTTTGATGAAATTTTCAGGAGTTGTCAGAAATGTGAAAAGGAAGAACTGATTTTATTTTGGGTGTGACCCGGAAGAAATCCTAAATTCTGGATCACTTTCAAATTTTCGATAATTGTTGCGCTTGGTGGAGGTCTGCGCTCTCTGAGTGCTTTTCTAGTTCTTAACATGTATTTCTTACAGGTTTTTATGTCATTTCATGTACAATTCGCGCTTTAAGTTCCGCGGTTTTAATTTTATCAGAAATATATAATATCATAAAAAATCAAGAAAAAAATCATGGAAGATTCACAGGATGTTGTGCGCGTTCTCTCACAGTGAAGAAATGTTGTGAGCCAGCCTGGCCTCTTTAAGAAGGTAGCCTTATGGGTAATGGTGTGGCCTTATGGGTAATGGAGGCAGAATGAAAATGGGGTTAGATGAAAAGTGTAGTGAGCATCAACAGCAGCCCAGCGTGTATAGATTTACATTCTCTGTTAACCGACAGGAGCCCAACAATACAACCTGTGTGATGTTACAAGTTCCTGCAGTGCCAGAATAAAGTTCCCGTTCCATGCAGAGAAAACCGGACTTTTTGTTGTTGTTGTTAGCATGTTAGGTAATTACGAGCCAAAAATAGCTCAATAGCAGCAGTTTCTTTACTAAGGTTCAGAGACCAGAGGCTGTGAAGGTAACAGAAAGACCACAGTTGAGCCTTTGTCTTGTTTCGCTACTTTTTTGCGGTTTTTAAACATATTTTAAACATATTATTGAGGCTCGGGGGGCTCCGGCTCCAGTTGGCGGATTTTGATTTTTGCGCCCGGGGAAGGGGCGTCATGGTCGATTCACACCCAAACGTTGCGCGTGTCATCAACATCTGTCGACTTTGAGTGGAGCGATGTTGTCCCTTGCCAAACTGAATTGTGGGTTCCGTGCGTTGCATTGATAGCATTGCCTCCATCAACGAGGTCACGGTTCGAGGTTAAGCTTAGCTACACAGCTGCACAGAGAGTTGGCACAGACAGAGAGACACAAACACAGAAAATTACAAATACACATCACATATACGCTAGAGGTGAGTATTGGCAAGGACCTCGCAATACGATATGTATCATGATACGATATTATCACGATATCACAATATATTGCGATATTCTACCCAGTTAATATCAAAATTAAAAGTAGAGATGAAAAATCAAGTTGCTGTATATGTTCATCAGATGATATTGATCATTCAGAGGACAAATTGAGTCAAAACCATTTGCTTCAAAGCAACATATTTACTGTTCATTATTAGTGTTTTTGCACATTTAAGTAACTGTTACAACATTCTGACGATATCGATATTAGGAGATGAAAAATCGATATTATATTAGGGTGGCTGAAAATCGCGATATATTGCCAAATCAAATTTTTTTCACACCCCTAATATACGCCCTACCATTGGTTCACTGATTGGTTCACCAACCAACCAACCAATCAGATTTCTTCCTGCTCGCTACACAGATAAGCCACGTGCGATTTCATTGGCTTGCTCCAGCTGCGTAGGTGCAACCGGATTGGCAGGCGCCACCGACGCAAAGCACATAACCCACAATTCAGTGCGGCAACAGACGACAGACAGGACACATGCCTGAACTCCACATCATCACACCTCCACCTCCGTGTTTGACAGTCAGTGGGTATGAAGTGTTTCTACTGATGCCGCGTTTGGTTTTTGGCCGCGAATTAACGCCAAAAACAACCCCCCCCCTTTGGTCTCATGTGTTCCAGAAGGCCTGTGGTTTGTTCAGACGCATCAGCCATGTTCTTTTCAGACAGAGCAGGACTTCTCCTTCTCCAAATAAACCCCACATGTTCAGTCTTTTTCTAATTGTCCAGGCCTCAGTGAGGCCTGCGGCGCCTGCGTTTTCTCTTATTTTTGGCTCGTCTCATTGCGGGGTACATTTTGTATTTTGTCTTGGCTGCTTAGCGCGTGTGAATAATCTTTCTCAGAGTGGTACGCTGAAATCCAAAAGTGTTTAAAAATTGCATTAAAGTCCTTTTGAGATTGATCCCTTTAAACCGCCGCTCATGTCTTTGCCCTCTTGGCGTTGTGTATGGATGCCGGGTGAATATTCGGCCTGTATGAGAGCAGGTACGCGGGTCACATCCCTACAGAGGGAGGCTTTGTGAGCTGGCTGTCTGGATGGAGCGATGGGGGAGGGATGGAGGGAGTTCAGGGAGAGGTTGGCCACAGAGCGCCAGTTGTGGAATTCCAGGAATGGGAGCCGAACGGGATTTTGGATCTGAGGAGGGAATTGACTGCAGAGGTGGTGGAGGGAGGAGAGGCGGCATGTGTGTGTGTGTCAATAGAAAAAGCATATTATGAATAAATAACTTTTACCTCATTGTCAACCTTAAGCTCTCATTGGTCGTCCAACCTGAGCCACACAGGAAGTGACACACGCACACTCAGACGCACACTTGAACGTGCGCTCTGATGTGATAAATAGCCGCCATCGTATATATCCTGCGTCTGTATGAGACTCCAGCTGCCCTGTAATTAGCATGCAGCTTTCTGCCAGATGCTATATGTGTGACTGAGGGAGGCTCGTGCGGTTTGTGGCACAGCGGAGGATCTATATAGAGAAGAGAGAGTGAATGCATGCGCTTCGTCTACTTTTAATCAGTAAAAGCGAGCTGCGCGTCGGCCCGTGATCCGAGCCAACGACGGAAATAGATGAAATACGGCGTGCATCTGCGTTACAGCCCGACTCGTCTTGAGGCGTTGGGTTTTACTGACACAAAAAGATCAGTTGGCCAAAATATCATGTAAGATTTTTCAGTTTCCTACATGTAAGCGTTGGTTTTAACGGCCGAGGCCGAGCGCGTCCCTACAGAGACTCCTCCTTAAATGTTTCCACGATGACAAATGGAACAGCAGCTGTACGCTTCGGTCCAGAAGACGGCCGTTCAGTGGAAACAGTGAGGGCGTCTGGCGGGGTGTGGCCGCCTCCGGACTGACTGGGTCCGTTTCTTCTTCTTGTCTTCTGGAAGTCAACAGAAGCAGGGGGGAAAACTGGAGGCCGGGCCACGCCGTCATCCAGCAGCCGTCCAGCAGCCGTCACAGTTTGGAAGAGCAGCTGCGTTCGGAGGTCCTCACGTGGAGGAGTTTAAGTTACGTCGCGCTTTTCAGTCATAACATTCAGCCAAAGTAATAAATATCAGTGTTTTTTGGGATTTTTTTCATGCAAAACCGTCCGCCTTGCAACAACATTAAAGGAGAGGTTTTCACGTCACATCTTTTTCTGACTTTCAAAGGTTCAAAATTGAGCTCGGCTGTCACACACCCAGCTTTCAGGGTCAGTTTAAACGGTACGTGACTGATTAAACGGTCATTTAAGAAGAGCAGTCACACCAGGAAGTGGAGAGTGAAGTGGAGCACCTGTCCTGGGTGGTCCTCTGGGAAGGTTCTGGGAACGGGTCCAGCAGAACCCGAGAGACCTGAACGGGAAGAAGCAGGTATAGACGGTCCATAGATGGATGGATGGATTTCAAGAATTAAAAGTCGAGTCATTAAGCTGCGAATCAGCTACTGTATATTTTTTAGGGCTGTAGCGATACACTAATCTCGCGATACGATACGATATGCGATATTCGGCTCATGGAGCGATATATATCGATATTCACCCTACAATAAATTTACATCATTTTCCGAAAGATTTTAAAGGGACAAAGTGATTTTGGTGACATCTTGTGAGTGTTCCAATGACTTTGTTTGAATTAATTGAACTAAAAGCATCAATTACACATTATATGGCTGACAGGCAGCTTGCACATGCTGGACAAAATGAATAAAAGATTTGTTGATAAAAATAGTTTCATTTATTTAAACAGTACAAATTGTTGCTTGCAAGCTTTTAAAGGTGGGACACGGAGGTTTTGGAAGGAAGCTTAGAATATCGATACTCACGGCACAAAAAATTGATACTCGATAAAATATCGATATACAGTGATCCCTTGTCAATTTGCATTTTAAGTTC
>JAGFBZ010000808.1:0-62500 GCA_018398805.1 Hirundichthys speculiger | reverse complement strand
TTGTTTCAGCAGTGCCAGGAGCTGCAGGCGTTAGTTCAGGAGAAGGAGGGCATCATCTCACAGCTGGAGCAGCAGCTGGAGGAGCAGGTACAGCAGATGTGGTACAGATGTGTCATGTGCACTGACCCGCCGAGAGTCGAGGTTCAGAGAATCAATCAAAATTTGTCTTTCTTCCACAGAAGCAAAGTCGACTTCAAGATGCCAAAACGGTGGAGGAGAAAGCAGCTAAGATCAAGGAATGGGTGATGCTGAAGTTGTCAGAGGTAATCACTGATAGTTTAGATGGAAAAGAGTCGAAAGGGAAACCTAAAGATAGTTTAAAATGATAGGATCAACCCGACGACCGCGGAATATGACGTGTAAGAGCCCAAAACACTTTTCTTTCTCTCGTCTTAGCTTCCTCCAGTTATTCCAGCAGAAGCAGTGCTGATCCGTTCCTTCCCAGACTAGGCATTTGCCGATTGTGCTAGTAAAAGTGGCATATTATGCTAGTGGCAGTGTTTGTTTTTTGCTCAAATTATGCTCAAATTATGCTCACTTTTCAAAATTATGCTACTTTTTCTTTAAATTATTCTGTGCACAAACTTCACAACTCACAAGACAAGTTTGAAAATGTATTTTATTAACTTTGGCCTGACGTTCTGGGCCCGGTTGTTCAAAACCTGGGTAACTTTATCCGGTGGCTAGGCCTATACGTCGGATAAATCTGCTATCCAGCGGACAGTTATCCAGCTAACAAAAATAGGTTGCACAAAGCCTGGATAGTGTGGTGGATAACTATTCACGGATAGCTAGCTAACCATCGCGTGTAGCAGAGCGTGACACAGTTTGCGCAAGGTTTTGCACTCAAATGGCCTCCAGTTACCATGGTAAAGGATGCAAATTTTGAGTAAACAACGAATTGTGTGCGCTAGCAGCGCGCGCTGGGTTTCAAAACAAATAAAAACAAATACAGTGAAAACTAAACCATGCAGTTTCTGACAAAGCCCTGGATAACAAATTTAACATTGAATAATCTCGCTTGTTTCTGAACCACGCAGTCCGGCTTGACTTCTCTAATTCGTTCTCTAACAGTTAATTAGCGCTTGTTATATTGAAGCATCACACTCTTCTTGAATTATTCTAAAATTGTGCTATTAAGACAAGAAAATATACGGATTATGCTAGCACTGCTACTTTTGGAAAAAGGGCAAAAATTATGCTCAATTCCTCAGATTATGCCAAAAATTATGCTAGCACAATCGGCAAGAGCCTATCCCAGATTGATGGGAACATAGCCAGGAATATTCTCACCGTCGCGCTAAATCGCCGCCTTCCTAGTCAGTAGGAGTTCAAATGATCGCTTTCAAAAACGAAAGTTTACACGTCCGGAAGAAGCATCAAATGCAGCGGCGATGACAGGTTTCAACCAGTGCTGTCACCCAGTGGACAGCATTTTCACGGCGCTCGGGTTCCCCCTATTTAAAAGGCCGTCGTGGTCTGGAAATTGATTTTAATTCGCTGTTTTGTTCAATATCGCTCTTTAGTTTGAGGTGGAGAATGCAGCGTTAAGAGAGGCCAACAAGCAAAAGGAGGCTCAGATCTTGGAGTTACAGAAACAAGTTCAGGGTGAGGCACTTCATACTTTTGTTTTCTGCACGTTTAGTTCCAGGTACTGATTCTAATTTCTAAAACCCAAAGCCCGTCCTGTATCAGTACATCATACAGTAAATGCGTGTGCATGCCTAACGCTCTCCTTGCGTGATGGCAGCCTTTGAGCAGAAGCATGGAGGTGCACGAGGAGTCCTGTCCAGACCCGGTGAGGCCCAGCGTCTCAGCAGCCTGACCTTCGGCTGTTTCCAGGTGAGGGGGAAGAACCCCCAGGTCCTGACTGGACCGACGCCATCCCAGAGGACCGTCAGCACGCAGGGAGATGCCGATAGCAGAGGCGCAACAGGTGAGTGGTGTAGGACCCGAAGTGAGGTAGCAGTGCTGAGCAAAGTCCTTTATTAAACCAGAAACACCGTCAAAGCAGGACATCCAAAAGAATAGAAAGAAACATGAATCCATGAGTGGGAAGAACAGCTCAGAGATTCAGACTGAAAGCACAACAGATGGACTCGCAAAGGGAATAATAGACAAATGGAACATGAGAGCAGAAAGTAAAGGGTTAAACTAAACAATGCAAAAAAAAAGAACAGAAAAACTGAAAGAGTGAAGACAACCCGAGAAAAAGATGAACAGGACCACAAACCATCCATCACGACAGTGCCCTCAGAGTCCCAGTTAGGATTAATAAACTATTCTCTGGATTAAATGGGGCACGTTTTCTACATTCGAATCAGGCTTCTGTCACTCAGCAGAGCTGGATAGACCTCTGGAAGAAATGAGCAGTGTTTTCTCCTGGTGGTTCCGGGTATCCAACAATCTTTGATATGTCTGTTAGCAGCAACTCCAACTTCCCAGTCAAGTACAAACCGGAACTAAGAAAAGTTGCAGTTCCTCAACTGACCACCGGGGCCTGGCTCCAAAAGCGGGAAAATCTCAGCTGACCTCCGTATTAAAATGTCCAACTTCGGAGCAGAAATAAGCATATTTGCAGCCTGGTACTAAGAACACTTTTAGTCTCGATAGTTAGATATTACATCGCTTTTGCTGCTAAGGGCTCAGCAGTGTAGGCATTTGTTGATTGTGCTAGTAAAAGTGGCATATTATTCTAGTGGCAGTGTTCGTTTTTTGCCCAAATTATGCTCAAATTATGCTCACTTTTCAATATTATGCTACCTTTTTTAAAAATATTTCTGTGCACAAACTTCACAACTCACAAGACAAGTTTGAAAATGTATTTTATTAACCCTGGCCTGACGTTCTGGGCCGGGTTGTTCAAAACCTGGGTAACTTTATCCGGTGGTTAGGCTATACGGCGGATAAATCTGCTATCCAGCGGATAGTTATCCAGCGAACAAAAATAGGTTGCACAAAGCCTGGATAGTGTGGAGGATAACTATTCACGGATAGCTTGCTAACCATCGCGTGTAGCAGAGCGTGACACAGTTTGCACAAGGTTTTGCACTCAAATGGCCTCTAGTTACCATGGTAAAGTATGCAAATTTTGAGTAAACAACGAACTGTGCTGGGTTTCAAAACAAATAAAAACAAATACAGTGAAAACTAAACCATGCAGTTTCTGACAAAGCCCTGGATAACAAATTTAACATTGAATAATCTCGCTTGTTTCTGAACCACGCAGTCCGGCTTGACTTCTCTAATTCGTTCTCTAACAGTTAATTAGCGCTTGTTATATTGAAGCATCACACTCTTCTTGAATTATTCTAAAATTGTGCTATTAAGACAAGAAAATATACGGATTATGCTAGCAGTGCTACTTTTGGAGAAAGGGCAAAAATTATGCTCAATTCCTCAGATTATGCCAAAAAATTATGCTAGCACAATCGGCAAGAGCCTACAGCTGTGTCTTCACTTGACATCAGAGCTGCAAATAACAGCCTAATAGAGCATAGTGATTCATATTTTGAAGAACTTGTGTTTTGTTGAGCTGGTAGTTGCACTAACATCTGGCCTGCAACGGTCTGAGGATGAAGTTTAGCTGAGCAGCAGGCGGGTTGTACCGATGACATTTGAAAACAGGATGTCCCGCTGCAGACGTTAGCTAGCGGCTGGATTGTTTCAGGACCCTATCAGGCAGAGGTCGTGCTGGACTTTTCATTCTGCCCATTTACAACGTGATGCCATCCAGTACGAGGGAGAAAGAGGCAGACTTCAGAAACCTCTGGGTGATGTCATGGGGGTCTTCTTATACAGACTAAGGTCAGCTGGGTCCGGCGAAGACATTGGGTTGGTCAAACGCAATGAGAAAGTAACTGACAGGAAAAAATACTGTGTGATATGTGTAACGCTCACACAATTATCCACGCAATTGCATCCGTTCATCTTGAAAGACATCATCCCTCCTCCGTTGTGAACTTAGTCTCAGTTATCATTGTTTGGAGTTTAATGATCTTTTAATCTGTCCATTTACAGAAAGAAGTAGCAAGCAGACGTCCTCCTCAGAGACGGATGCTCAAGTCCAAAGACAGAACCCAAAAGGACTTCTGTGCTCTCCGCTGGATGAGATCGGTGTAGCGGATAACGCTGTTGCAAGTGCTCATGGGACCTCGTCTGCTCTCTCCAGCGCTGCAGCAGAGGGGGAGGCGGCGTCTGAGGGCAGGGGGGGGCTGTGCGGGCTGGAGTTCAGCCGACCCGGCAGCGAGACCTACATGACGGCTTCGGACGACAGCAGCTCCCTGTTCGACGATGACATGCAGCGTGCGGAGCGCCCCGGCTTCGGCCTGCTCGAAGCGTCGGACGGAGCGTGTAAGGAGGCGGGGGGGGAGGAGGGGCGCAAGGCCAGGCTGGAGGACTGCACCTCCGAGGAGCTCAACATACGGTTCCAGTCTCAGAGGCTCGACTCCTCGACCTCCTCCAGCGAGCCCAACACCCCGAGCCCCATCCTCACGCCGGCCCTCACCCCCAAACGGCCCAACCCGCCCCAGGACCCAAGAGACAACCCCGCCTCGCCCAAACAGCCCTGCCTGAGGACCCCGGGAGGCTTCGGGCTGCTGAACGCCTCCCTGGCGAAGAAGCACCTGAGCCAGCCGCCGGTCAGCAGCGAAGCGGCACGAGGCCAAACGCGCAACGCGCTCAGCATGCTCCGCCCCCTCCGACCGCAGGAAACCGACCTCCACAACCAGCCGGAGGACGGCATGGATACCGGCAGGGAAGCGCCCCCCCAAATCCTCCCCAGCTCACAAACAGGACCCGCCCCACCGTGCTCACACAGCACACCTGAACCTGGAACAGAGGCGGGGTCAGAGAGACCGGACCGTGACGGCTCGGCGCCTGGCAGCAAGCCTCCGACTCCTCCTCTACATCGACTACCGTCCTGGGTAAGACCGTCCATATTAAACCCATTACAAGTAGGGTTAGCAAATCCAGCAGTCGCCAAAATAATTTAAAATAAACAAATAAAACAGATGAATTCGCTCCATTCTTGCCAGACAAACAAACCACTGAGCTTTGGTCGGCCAACTTTCCCTCCCAGTCAAAAACACATTTCTCTGAAGACATCTTGGAAACAAAAGTACTAAGAAGTATTAAGAAATACTACCAGATCCATCAAAATGGAAAACACTTCCTGCTCAGCCATAAACTGTTAATTAATTATAGTTAAGATTAATAATAGTTAAATTAATCACCGAAGCCCTCGCTGATGGGAGAGCTCTGTCTGGAGAATACGACCATATAAGGAAATCCCACCACTGATGATGTCACAGAGAGCTGATGTTGAAAAAAATCCTCCCGAGACAGAAGCTTTCTCAGCTCTTTAAAAGCTGTGTAGGAATACTACAACATGTGTTTGTAGTTTTCTTTTTAAAAAAATGACTTTGTATATTAATCTAAAACACAGAAACGTAAAGTTATAAGTTCATTTACCATGAGAGAGGGTGTCCCTCTGTGTTTAAACCAGTGCTTCTCAATTATTTTCTGTGGTGCCCCCCCCAGGAAAAAGAAAACATTTCGCCCACAATGTAGCTAATACTTCCTGCGCACACTGTGACAATGAGAGCACCACTGCCCCCTACTGTAGTATATGTGCAATTACACTTTATTACAGTACAGCAAAAAACAAAGCATGTTCTATGGAAGTATTTCTGTGTCACCTGAGTTTGAATACGAATTTTAAAGATTGAAATTTTTAAGCATCAAAATCAGACTCAGAATTTTAAAAAACATCAGATTTCTAGCACTGAATTTTTTTTTGCCTCTGAATTTGACTGAAATTTTCTGAATTTTATTTTGTCAAAATAAATTCAGTGTTAAAAAAATTAAATTCAACACGTAAAGAAATTCAACACCCCAAAAAATTCAGTGTAAAAAAAAAAAAAAATCAACATCTCAAAAAAAAAAAATCAGTGTAAAAAATTCAACCTCAAAAAATTCAGTGTAAAAAAATTCAACCTCAAAAAATTCAGTGTAAAAAGAACCAGACTCAACATCCGGGTCACCAGGGAGAAGCAATCGATCCCTGTCTCAATTCAGCCAACGTCCAGCCAATCACGTTACGCTCCCTTGGTCATGTGACACCCACCCAAATAGTAAGACAGACCGGTCGTCCATGGCAGCAAACTCAGGTGATGGTGCTGCGGTGAGTCTGTTTTATTTGCTGTTTGTATTAAACATTTAAAATACATTTATTAAATGATATTTTATTTTAACAAAATAAAATTCAGAGGCAAAAAAAAAAAATTCAGCGCTAGAAATCTGATGTTTTTTTAAATTTAAAGTCTGATTTTGATGCTGAAAATTTTAAATCTTAAAAATTTGTTTTCAAACTCAGATGGCAGAGAAATACTTCCATAATGTTCCCAAGGTCGCACCCCTCTATTTGAGAAGGACTGGTTTAAACCAATCATTGTTTATTGATTATTATAACCAATCATTGATTTAGTGCATTTTTGTTCACAGGAAAGTCGCATCTATGCTGTCGCTAAATCGGGAATCAGACTGTCTGACACGTCCTGCTCGGACCTCTCTAGCAAAGGTGAGACCCTCTCAGAAACGCTGGTTCAGGCTCATCTGAGGATCCGGGATCTCACTAACTGAAGTGTAATCTGTGTCCAGACCCGTCACTGCAGTCTTCCTATCCCGCATTTGAAATGTACACCTCCCTCATCTATAAAAACATGACTACACCCGTCTACACTACTCTAAAGGGGGTAAGTAAAAGGGGTCATTTACCAGACTTCGGTGTGTGTCATGGTTTTCATTCATCCCTGTGCTGCTCTTGTGTTGACCCCCCCACCCCCACCTCCGGTCCTTTTGACAGAAAGCCACTCTGCTGAGCAGCAGTCCGTTCTCAGATGAGTCGTCCAGCTCCGAGGAGTCGTCCAGCTCAGGGGAGGAGGACGACTCCCTCTGCAGCTCCAACACCTCCTCCAGCTCCAGGAAGGACAGCAGCCCGGGCAGCCCGCGCTGTCTCAAGAGAGGTACGGGCCGGCACACGACTGGACCGGACCGGACGCTTTCTCTGACCTCCAAAAAGAGAATGAGTGAGAGTGAATGGGATCCATGCGATGTGATTGAGTGCGTTTACATGGGAAGTTTAATTCCTCTTTAATTCAGAATTAAAGTTAAAGCCGAATAAAAGTTACCATGTAAACACTTAATTCCATATGAAAATGTCAATTCCGAATTAAACTTAATTCCGAAGTAAGTGGCTGGTTTATTCCCATTTTAATTCCGCATTAAGTAATTCCGCGGTCATGTATACACTCATTCCTGTTTAAATTAATTCCCGTCTTTCTGCGCATGCTAGTTCTCTTGCCCGTCTGTCGCGATGACGCTTATATTCCGCGCTGGGCTTGTTTTCAAAACGGCAGCACGCAGTAAACGGTGTTCAAGAGCAGAGACGATTTATTTAATAAATAGCTTGGAGGAACTGGAAATAATTAAAAGAACAGATGGCAGGAAACATAAAAATTGTGAGCTTTTCAAAGCGGCCAGGTTAAATGAAGGAGGTTTCACAGATAGAGACGCCACCCAGGTCAAAAATAAGTGAAATGTTGTTGCTAATACCGAGTTAGCTAAGTTTGTTTTCTTCCGGTAGATGTAAAGACGTCCGCCCCCCCCATCCAATCAGAACCCTTCCCAACCCCCAGACCTAAAGTGGAGTTGGATAAAGCCGAACAAACGTGTTTTCCATGTAAACCTTAATTCGGAATTACTATTTCCATGTAAACTCGAAGGAAAATAGTTTAATTCGGAATTATTAATTCCGAATTAAAAAACATCATGTAACCGCAGCCATTGATAGTAGTTGTTATTTTCCTGTTCGTAGCTAGTATGACTAGCTAACCCTCTCTGAACCTCCTCCAGCTGTCTCCGTGGCTTCGATGACATCAGAGAGCGACTACGCCATCCCTCCCGACGCCTACTCCACGGACACGGAGTGCTCCGAACCCGAGCAGAAGCTGCCCAAGACCTGCTGTTCGGCCAGCGACAACGGCAAGAGCGTGAGTCACGGGTCGTTTCATCCGACACACACACACCTCACCGACTCACGCTTACCGGTGCACGTGTGCCGCGCGTTGCCATGCACGTGTGGAGTCGTGACCGTCTAGATCAGGGGTGTCAAACTCCAGTCTTGGAGGGGGTCTTAGATGTTTCCCTGCTTCAGCAGACCTGATTCAAACGAAAGGGCCGTTAACGGACCTGGATGACCAGCTGATGGTGATCCATCATGTGAATCAGGTGGGCCGAAGCAGGAAAATATCTACGATGTGAAGGACATTTTATTTTAGCGTTGTAACAGCATTGGCAGTCCATCACTAAGTCACACTCACGTGATCTAGAGGCACATTTGAAGCAGATTTTATGGATCATACAGTCACTTGAATTTCTTTGGACAATTTCTCTCAATTTCTCTCATTCTCTCAAACAAAACTCCCTCTTTTTTTTTGTCTCTTAAAAGAAGGAAAAAAAAAAGAGGATGAAGTACTTCTATTTAAATAAATAAATATCCAAATATCAAAACACAAATATCAAAACAAATATCAAAACACCTGGCTTGGCACTGCTGTGAAGTAACGATGTAGCTCTAGTCTGAGCTCCTACAACTATGGCTATAACTATTAGCCCCTACACACTATAGTTTAGACTAACTGTAGGCTTTACTGAACAGAAATGTTTTCAGTTTAGTTTTAAAGATGGAGGTGGTGTCAGCCTCCTGAACCTAAATTGGTCGCTGGTTCACCAGGTCACCGGGTGATGTTCCTTAACTTGACTGAACTGACATGACTCACTAAATGGGACATTTTAAGACCAATGCCACCCCAAACAGTGAGAGTTGTGTGTTATATCAGACATGGTCTCAAACACTTGTTTTTTTTTCATGCTATATCTCCTTTTAAAGTCAACAATACTCTACTGATGGCACATTTTTCAATCCATTGTCTCGTCTAAAAAGACAGTGAGGCTTCCTCTAATTTTAGAGACTCTGTCTTGCGTCCTGTATTTTGTAAAAACTAAAACATCTTATGTGTTTTAGGAGCCGATGGAGAAGTCAGGCTACCTGCTGAAAATGGTCAAAACCTGGAAGAAAACCTGGAAGAGACGCTGGTTTGTCCTCAAAGACGGAGAGCTGCTCTACTACAAGTCGCCCGTAAGTTGTTGCTGTAAGTACGTGAGCTTGGAAGTAGACAAATGTTGTCTGAGCTCTAAACTTCTTCTTCCTGTCACAGAGTGATGTCATCAGGAAACCTCAGGGCCAGATCGAAGTCAACGCCAGCAGCAGCATCAGCCGCGGAGACGGGAAGCAGGTTCTTCAGGTATTCAGTCCAGTTTCAGTGATGAAGCGGTTCGGGTAATGAACTGCAGCATCATGTGATCACCACACGTCACCCCAACGTTGTTTGTTCTCGTGCGCAGGTAGTGACGGGAAAGCACGTTTGCTATCTGAAGGCCGACTCTCCGAACCTGCTGGAGGAGTGGCTGCGGGTGCTGCAGACGGTGCTGAGGGTGAAGGCCGCCAGCCCTCTCTTCACCCAGCCGGACATCCGGCCCGGCATGAAAGGATCGCTCATCAAGGTCTGCGCAGCCCGCCGATGTCGCCGTGAACTGCGCCACCAAAATACAGCAGTTTAAAGCGGGTTTATGTGCAAAAACCTGCAATTTAAGTGCATCTGTGTTCAGGTTCTTTTTTGGTTTTGACTAGGGCTGGGCAACGATTAAAATTTTAAATCGCGATTAATCGCATTATTTCCCTGATTAATCACGATTAATCGCATTGTTTACACAAAATCAAATAATTAATTTAAAAGTAGTGTAAAGGTCACTTTTATTTAAATGTTCTGCTGCCACATGAACTAAAGTGTCATAACATTTGTTGTTCAAACACGTTTAACATCAGCACTTGTCAGTAACACATATTTAGTGTAAATCTCATCTTAATAAAATGTAAAACAAAATAAAGCTTATTGCCACTGCCAGGGCATTAATGTCATCCTGTTTTTATAAAAAAAAAAAAAAAGTCTACAAACAAAATCCAACAAAATGATTGTGTCTCAGCACAATCAGAACATTAAAACAGGTAATTTCTGAGGTAACAGCAGAAACTTTTAACGGGGAGTTCAACTTGTCAGTTGTTACAAATAACCTTGTTTCTGTTGAATCCTCCGTCTGGGAGAACTTTAAAATGAAAATATCTACGTTAAAGTTCAGCAACTTTACCAATCTGTGTGTCATTCATTCTTTCCATTTTCAATTGTCAAACAAAAAAAAAAAAATTAATTGAAAAGCGCCATTTTATTACGTTTTTAGTTTTTTAATCTAACACAGAAAATCTAAAAAAAATGCCTGTTTTTTTAATATTTCAATTTTAGACTTGGATTAAAAATAAGAAATTAAAAAACGGGCCATACAACTGAATTTGTTTTATAATCGAGGACTGGACTTTCAGTTGTCATTACACATCTGTGCCACTAGATGGAGCCGCACTGCAGTAACCAGCTAGAGAACAGCAGGACAGTGAACACATGGAGCAGATCTGATGGAACATGGAGGAATGACGAGAAAGTTTTGTTGCATTACAGAATTTTTTTTTTAGACAGAATTGTTAATATTGCTACCTGAGTTGCTACCTGAACTGTAAAGTTCACGGATTTTTACCGTTCTCCATGTCTGTTTTAGCTTTTCCTTATGTTTACTGTTTTCCGGTTCCGCAGCAGACTTTTCAAAATAAAAGCATGTGAGCAACACGCGTTAACGCACGATAAAATAAATGTCGGCGTTAACGTGTTATTATCGCGTTAACGCATTAATTTAGTAACTTGCCCAGCCCTAGTTTTGACTGTAGGCACAGCGGTCGCTGACCGTCGTTTCTCTGTTGCAGGTGAAGCACGGCTACTCTAAGAGGGTTTGGTGCGCTCTGATCGGCAAGACGTTGTACTACTTCCGCAGCCAAGAGGACAAGGTGCGCTTCAACGTCACTTCCTTCAGGAAGTGAAAATCTCTTGATTCGGTGACCATTTATGGGCTCTGTTACCGCTGAGTGTGAACAGTCTGTCCGGCCCTCTCTGCAGTTCCCGCTGGGCCAGATTAAGCTTTGGGAGGCCCGAGTGGAGGAGGTGGACAGGTCAAGAGTTTCAGACGACGACCTGAAGGCATGTGGGCGGAGCTTACAGGCACCCTTCACCATCGCCGTCCACCCGCAGGAGCAAGGTCCCACCTACCTGCTCATCGAGTCCCAAAATGAAAAGGTCAGCATCGGTCTCAAACCTCGATTATGTGTGTTACGTGACGACTTGTTGGCTTTTGGCCTCGATTTCTGACGATGACGTGTGACCCCGCAGGATTCGTGGCTGTACCATCTGTCTGTGGCGGCGGGAACCACGGTGGGTAAAGCCGGCACCGAGTTTGAGCAACTGGTGGGAAAACTCTTCCAGCTGGACGGCGATCCCAGTGAGTTTTAGCTTCCTTTAGCATCGTCCGTCTCCTTCGTGTATCCGTGTGCGTACGGTGAAACTGGTTCATCAGTTCTTATGTCACTAAGTATATTACAAACATTCACTCGTCATGTCAAAGTAAAATTTAAATGATGTTTAAAGCAGCACAGATGAGCTTTTGTAAGTTTTAGCTCTGTGGCTCCCTCTACAGACGGCGGAGGTTAAGCTGCTTTAACAACGATGTTGTGAAAGTTTACTTCTTCACTTCCTCATCTTCGCTTCATGGTTGCTGATGTGTGACGCGGGAAGCGATGCTCATTTGTCTGACTTTTGTCGACGGCGTGCACGGATGATCACTGCAGCCAGATAACACCTCTTAAACAGAAACAGATATTCTTTTAAAGTGAAAGTGAAACCAGTATTTTGCCCATGCAGTCATGTAGTATGAACACAGCGACTCTAAGTTAGTCACGAGCAGAACTGTGCGTTAACTTTTCTTTCTTTGCTTTTTTTGCTTGTAACGCTGGCGGTAACGCTCAGAAAAAAGGAAAAAAAAGTACCACAACATACTGTGCATATTATTATTATCATTTAAACAGATTTTACTTTAAAGTTGTGCTGTCAGATGAAATTTTAATCGCCAAGAGACACTCTAGTGTCAAGAAAATAAGCAGAATAAAAACTTACTTACAAATTAAGTGATTTTAAATCCAGTTTAGGAACAGCACTTAAACCACTTACGTTGTCGTCTCTTCTCCTTTGTCTCTCTGTAATTACACCACCAAACACTAGGTGGCAGTGCAGCTTCGTTTCTGCAGCAGCTCTGACATGACAACAGGACCAATAAAGGAGGCCTTTTCTGAGTTAGAGCTGCTGAATGTTGAGCAACAGTCATTTTTACAGTCATCACAGCAATCTATACATCTGTTCGGCTTGAAAACAACATGGTAGCAGTTAGAAGCATGTCAAAGGGACCAATCACATTTGCTGTCGTCTACATACATTTCTGGGGAGATGCATGTCAGGCTTCAGTGGAGTTTACGGCTCAGGGTACCCTCCTGCCGTGGATGTGTTCATAGATCACCTGTTTTCTTCAGCTGCTGCTTCAGCGTTGATCATGCAACGTACCGTGTCAAACTGTTAGTGCAGACGGTCCGGTGAGGAGGCAGATTTCACGTACTACATGGTCCCGACTAGGGATGCAGCGGTACTCAGTAAAATACCGAGTATCGGTATCGGTACGACCGGCACGGGACAATACGCTTTTATGTCCCGCCGTATTTATGTTCCAATTACTTTGCATTGGACTTGCACGTGAGCGTTCGTGCCTTTTAGGCAACAGGCTGCCACTGCATGTCAACGTCCACTATCCTCCGCTCACTCACAGCGACCAGCCGATCACACTTTGGCCAGAGACAAAGATCTCCTTGGTTTCCTCCACAGCAAACATCTGGATGAGATCATGCCACAGCTGTACAGACTGACGTATCTGGCCGTGACTATTCCCACAATCCACCACAACTGCTGACCAGACATCCTCTGACCTCCAGAGAATAAAAACGTCTGACAGTAATACGGTGATGCGTAATCGGACGCGCTCTTTTACGCGCCAACATGCGAGTTGCGCTTTCCGCAAACCCGGTATCTTTGTGATCGCGGGTTTAGGGTAGCGGGTGGTCTGAAACTGTACCGAATCCGTACCGAAATTGGACACAAAAACAGAGATACGGACCGGACCCTGAGCCACCTGTACCGTTGCACAGCTAGTACCGACATCCATCCGTTCACTTTGGGGTCAAAGGCAATGCTGCGGTCCAAAAGCCTGTGAAAAAACAAATGGTAACCAAGAAAATGATCCCTGAATCAAATAGGCTCCAATCAGAAAGACAATTAAAAAAAAACTCCAGGAAAGCTGCTGTGAAGCTCAGTTTGTCAGAATGTTAACAAAACTAAAGCAACACTGATCAGCTGATGTGATCAGACCTGTGAATGATTGCTTTGGTTTAAGACCAGCTCACAGATACTTGATCATGTGACGGGGCTAGAGCTCGATCCAGTTACCAACCCCGCCCACCATCTAATGACTTTTGAAAGGCACCATGACGCTCCTCAAGGGCTCATTTTGATCTGTTTTTAATTAAGGAACTTGAAGTATTTCTCAAACTTTCTAAGAGTTCAACTTGCCAAAAAGTGAATGAATCTTTTCTTTCTCCCGTCTGCTGTGATGGTATTTCAGTCTTCTGTGTACTTTAGGTTTCTGTCTCACAGTCGTTCACCTTTCAGACTCTCACATTTGGAGACATCCCATGTTGTGCTTCAGCAAAGAGGCTCTGTCGTCTCCCCTCACCACGCTGCCGTCGCAGGCTCTGCAGACGGAGGCCGTTAAACTCTTCAAGGTACGCAGACGCGCAGCTTTGATCCTTCATCGTCTCTCTTCTCCCGTCTGAGCTTTGTCCTGCGTCTGCCCTCAGACCTGCCAGCTCTTCATCAACGTGGCCATCGACGCTCCCGCCATCGACTACCACGTCTCTCTGGCCCAGAGTGCCCTGCAGGTGTGCCTGGCTCACCCCGAGCTCCAGAACGAGATCTTCTGCCAGCTCATCAAGCAGACGCGCAAGAGGCAGCCGCATGGCCACCCGGGACCCCTGCAGGTTCGCAGCGTCACCACACGGTGGCGCCAGCTTCTCGTCTTATTAGATTAATCATTGAAACTTGTTTTTAAAAAAAAGATTAAATGTGAAAAAAGCAGGTTCCCTGTCTAAGCTGTTATATATAAATTAGGGCTGGGCAACGATTAAAAATTTTAATCGCGATTAATCGCATGATTTCCCTGATTAATCTGTTTGAACCCATTTGAACTGGTCTTTACATGGGCCGAATGATAACGAAACACACATTTGTATATAGTTAGCATTTAAAAATTATGATGCATTAATTTTAATTTGGGCTGGGTAACAATTAAAAATTTTAATTGCAATTAATCCCATGATTTCCCTGATTAATCACGATTAATCGCATTAATACGCAAAATCAAATAATGAATTCTTCTTGTCTTCTTATCTTATTAGATTGATCATTGAAACTTGTTTAAAAAAAAAAGATTAAATTTGAAAAAAGCAGGTTCCCTGTCTAAGCTGTTATATATGAATTAGGGCTGGGCAACGATTAAAATTTTTAATCGCGATTAATCGCATGATTTCCCCGATTAATCTGTTTGAACCTGTTTGAACTGGTCTTTACATGGGCCGAATGATAACGAAACACACATTTGTATATAGTTAGCATTTAAAAATTATGATGCATTAATTTTAATTTGGGCTGGGTAACAATTAAAAATTTTAATCGCGATTAATCGCACGATTTCCCTGATTAATCACGATTAATCGCATTGTATACGCAAATTCAAATAATGAAATCAAAAGTAGTGTAAAGGTCACTTTTATTTAAATGTTCTGCTGCCATATGAACTAAAGGGTCATAACATTTGTTGTTCAAACACTTTTAACATCAGCACTTGTCAGTAACACATATTTAGAGTAAATCTCATCTTAAAAAATGTAAAATAAAAAAAGCTTATTGCCACTACCAAATGAAAAATAAAATAAAGTCTACCACCAAAATCTAGAGGCACAATCATAACATTAAAACAGGTAATTTCTGAGGTAACAGCAGAAACTTTTAACAGGGAGTTCAACTTGTCAGTTGTTACAAATAACCTTGTTTCTGTTGAATCCTCCGTCTGGGAGAACTTTAAAATGAAAATGTCCATGTTAAAGTTATGTAACTTTATCAGTCTGTGTATCATTCATTCTTTCCATTTTCAATTGTCAATCAACAGTCAAAAAAATTATGAGGTGAAATTTTATTTTGTTTTTCATTTTTTCAATCTAACACAAAAAAAATCTTGTTTTTTTTATATATATATTTCAATTTTAGACTTGGATCAAAAATACAAAATGAAAAAACAGGCCACGGAACTGAATTTGTTTTTAATATTTAATTGTCTGGTTTACGTGACCCAGAAATGACTTTGTGCAGTTCAGGTAGCATGGCGGCGCATGGCGGCGCTGGAATCACAACTATAATATTTACAATAATGTGAAAATCTAAATGAAAACTCAGCTCATAAACAGAATGAAAGCGCTCATTTCCAGCATTGCAGGACACCCAGGACGATATTTAAATCTAGAAGTAATATTCTTAAAAATGGGGGTCGTTTTATAATCGAGGACGAGACTTTCTGTTGTCATTACACATCTGTGCCACTAGATGGAGCCGCACTGCAGTAACCAGCTAGAGAACAGCATGACAGTGGAGGAATGACGCGATCGTTTTGAACAAAGGGATTTAGAAGTTTTGTTGTTGTCCAGAATTTTTTTTTTCAGACAGAATTGTTAATATTGCTACCTGAGTTGCTACCTGATCTGTAAAGTTCACGGATTTTTACCGTTCTCCATGTCTGTTTTAGCTTTTCATGTTTACCTGCCAATTGTCTTCCGGATCCGCAGCAGCCAGTAACAGACTTTTCAAAACAAAAGCATGTGAGCAACATGCGTTAACGTGTGATAAAATAAATGTCGGCGTTAATAAATTGATGAGTTAATGCAATAATAATGCGTTAACTTGCCCAGCCCTAGTATAAATATAAATCTGGTTTAAGCATTCCAGCTGATGTTTGGAGTCACCTGTCTCCCTCATGTTGTCACGACTACCAGAGGAGCTTTTACAGGGGATGAGCAAGTCCTTACAGGTTTTATCAGTTAAAAAAAACCCACAAACGCTGAGGTCCAAACCTGTTTTGGAAGACTAGGATCCTCTGTAGCTGTATCACCAGCAGAGGGCAGCGTGTTGTCACAACCACCTGCTCTCAGAGTGTCGCTGCCTTTCAGCCATTTACAGCAAACACAAACAGAGAGAGTCATCACAAACCCGTCCTCTGTGAGTGTCAGTGTCGTTGACTGACCGGATCCACAGAGCCACGGTTTTGATCTGACGCCTTCGTTTGTCGGCGCTCAAGCGTCTGACTCATCTGTGTGACCAATGCGGTGACTGGTTTCTTGAATTTGTCGTCCCGCAGGGCTGGCAGTTTCTCGCTCTGTGCGTCGGACTGTTTCTGCCTCAGCATCCCTTTCTGTGGCTGCTCCAGGTTCACCTCAAGAGGCATGCTGACTCCAGGTGAGGAAACGTAACGAACACTGGGGCCGTTCTCTAAACAGGTGGAACGTCCGTAGACATTGTGGTGAAACTTTGATCTTCTTCTTGCATTATCAAATGAAAGAGGTCACAATGAATGCATTAGAGTGTTGTGTTTCTCACCTGGCAACACCTGTGCTGATGATGTCACATGCAGCACCTGCAGGTATCGCGGGGGCGAAGTGTCTCGGTCGACGGCACGGATGGAATCTGGGATGCAGCGATGCTCCTTAACAGTCACAGGTGTCGATGATAACAACATCCCACTTCTGTTCCGGTCCGTCTGAAGTCTTTTATCCTTGTAGAGAGATGTTCGAGTGTGGAGGGGGGGGGGGGGGGGGGCAACACCTCCACCTTTCAGTTTTTTTGTTTCCCACCCTCCATCTTTGACCTGCATTTGAGGTCTTTTTCTGACCATCAGCTGGTCTCTGGAAAGCTCATCATACAGAAATCCTCCAGATAGAGCAGGATCCAAACCAGGATGGGGAAAATGTCTTATAGATAATGATATAAAATGGATAGAAAGGCTCTGAAGAAATCTCAAGCAGCTACAAAAAAACTCACATTTTGACAGAGCAACTCCGTCACACTGCCACATGAGTGGCAATACAGTCTGTCCAATACAGTCCAAACATGGACAGCACCGTGAGGATGAGACGACACCGCATTCATTTTCTGCTTCCTTGATTGGACTGCTGGGTATTTAAAACTTGGTTGTTTGAGGTGACCAAAGCTGACGAGTGTCTCCCGTGTCTCTCTCAGAACCGAGGTGGGGAAGTACGCCATCTACTGCCAGCGCTCCATGGAGCGGACCCAGCAGAAGGGGGAGAGGCAGGCCAGGCCGTCCCGCATGGAGATCCTGTCCATCCTCCTGAGGAATCCCTATCATCACTCCCTGCCCTTCAGCGTGCCCGTTCACTTCCTCAACAACACATACCAGGTAATAAGCTCAGACGCTGAACTCTCGTCACACCACAGCTCTTAAAAAAAAACATTTACGCAATATCTGAGGTCTTAATTGAATATCTATACTGCTCTGTTCATAGCAACTGGGTTTTTTTTTAGGGGCGGAGTCAGCCTCAGTCTAACTCCACCCCTTCTCCTGTGGGTTGTGCCCCTCATGAGACTGGTACCACAGCTTTGTGCTGCCCGCGTCCAGGCTGCAGCAAACGCAGCGTGATGAGAAGTTGACAGGTAGTGATGTCACTGGTAGTGATGTCACTCAAGCTTTCACAGGCAGCCGCTCAACTAGCAGCTGCGAGTGTCACCTGTTTGTTTGGTCACACGGACTTATGGGTATTATCCCCCAGAGTTAAACCAGGTATAGGGCTCAGCTGCCACTAAAGCGCCGTCACCATCACCGCCGATGAAGTCAATGTTTCACCCGACTCTACTTCCCCCTCTTTCAGGGCATAAAATCGCGACTATCTGGTCGCCAAATGCGACCAAAATTTGGTTATTTCTAGGGATGTCCGATATTGGCTTTTTTGCCGATATCCGATATGCCGATATTGTCCAACTCTCAATTTCCGATACCGATATCTACCAATACCGATATATGCGGGCTATTATTCCTCAAAACTAATTTTAGGTAACATCACATATCTCCTGTCGTGGAATTAACACATTGTCTGTGCAAAAAAAAAAAAAACACAATACCGATATTTACCAATATTACATTTTTATGCCAATATCGGGCCGATAATATCGGTGGGCCGATATTATCGGACATCCCTAGTTATTTCGACTGTTTTTTTCTGCCTTGTCGCTAGTGGCGAGGGCCGCAAAATCCACTATCAATTTAGAAAAAAAATAATTTTTTTTCTTTGATTTCTGCACACTTGTCATGTGTCACCAAGGCAAACATATCTAAATAATTTAGAAACAAAGTTTATTTGGCGGAAAGTGGCCATGTTTTGGGTGCACGTTGTTTGCTGGAAGTCATAACTACACATGCGCCAAACCCGATTGATGGACGGACACAAAACTGAAGACGGACGAATTCAAAAATCTATCAGCAAAATGAATTGTTTTTTGGTAAATAATCTCATAAAAAATACACAACAGAATAGTTAACAAGAAAGACATTATATTAGCTTTCATAGTTAGCATCATGGAAACAGAATCATACCTGTCAAGTATCCTGTTTTGGCCGGGAAAGTCCCGTATTTTACTGTTCTCTCCCGCCGTCCTCCCGTATTAGCATTTTTCCCGTAAATCTCCCGTATTTTAACCTGCGTTATTAAAAGAAAAAAAAAAATACCGCAGCGGGCGGAGTAAAAAAAAAAAAAAATAAATAAAACATTCCCAATCTGAGATCTGTCGGTTGCCTCATGATAACTGCCACAGCAGCAGCTACTACAGCTACTGTAGGTGGTAGATGTCGCGAGGTTAGCGTGTGACATCCGATGAGTGACAGCGCGCAAAGAAAAAAAAGATTATTCCAGAGAATAGGATGTCGTTAGCGCTCTTCTCTCATGTAAAATAAACTACTCTGGACCAGTCCACAAATACACTCCTTCCAAAACAGTCATAAAGAATTCAAAGCCTGCAACAAATGAGTAGAACAAGTCATTAAAAGTAAGAAAGAGTAAGTAAGAGTAAAGAAAAGTCACGTGAAATGAGATGAAAAACTGTAAAAGAAGAGCAATATGAAATGAAGACAATGTGTGGAATGAAAATCAAATGTAAATGTAAATACAAGCAATGTTAAATGAACAAAAAATATGCAAATCCCTTCAAATAAATACTCTTCATATGAACCCTTTAGTGTTTTCATTTAGGCTGTAATGAATGTTCACATTATGTCAACAGCTGCACTACTTCCTGAACTTCAGCCAGCTGCCTTGTTTCCTGTGTGCCATTAATTAACAAACTGATTAATCCAGGTGTGTCTGACCTCACAGCAATGGTCAGACACACCTGGATTGATCAGTTTGTCCAATGATGGCACACAGGAAACAAAAGAGCTGGCTGAAGTTGATGAACATGATAATGT
Organism: Hirundichthys speculiger; assembly: GCA_018398805.1. Lineage (NCBI taxonomy): Eukaryota > Metazoa > Chordata > Actinopteri > Beloniformes > Exocoetidae > Hirundichthys > Hirundichthys speculiger. The sequence continues at coordinate 42,829 of JAGFBZ010000808.1, read as the reverse complement.
CAGCAGTCTACGGGGGCGTATGCTAACTGGCTAGCAACTTCAGAAACCTGTGAGCCAGGGGCTACTTGGTGAAACTTCTAATTTTATGCTCTGTCTGTAGGTGGTGAGCTTCGACGCCTCCACGACGGTGGACGAGTTCCAGAGTCGCCTCAACCAGGACACCGGCATGAGAAAACCAGGACTTTCTGGTTTCAGCTTGTACACGGACGACCCGACTGGACGAGAGCTGGAGCACTGTTTACAGGGAGGCATCAAGGTGAACTGTTAGGGTCAGGGCCGTTGCATTTTGGAGGCCTGGACGTGCAGCCGTTCCCAACACGTAGCTGTTTCATGTCATCCGCAGATCTGTGACATCATCTCCAAATGGGAGCAGGCCTCTAAGGAGCATCACTCCGGCAAATCTGAGAACACCAGGACGGTCCGGCTGACCTATAAGAACAGGTGGAGGAGGACTCTGACAGAAACACCACACCATATTATTCCAAGATGGACTTCCAGCAGAACATTTCACACATACAGCGATCCCTTATTTTCACGATTAATGGGGACCGGCGCCCCCCTCTGAGAATCAAAATCTACGAACTGGAGCCGGACACACACACTACATTACCCATAAGGCCACACCATTACCCATAAGGCCACCTTCTTAAAGGGGCCAGGCTGGCTCACATTTATTTTCTGCGAGAGAACACGCACAACATCCTGTGATGTTTCCGCAATTTTTTCTTGATTTTTTTTTTTTTTAAATATTATATATTTCTGAAAAAATAACTAAAATTGCGGAACTTAAATCACGAATTGGTGAGGAATCACTGTAAGTTTTTGGAAATGACTTGAGCAAACGTAAGATAAGATTCTCATTGTGTGTGGAGGCTGATCACTCTCAACGAATCATTTAATGAGGCACTGTTTTTAAGATCAAAGCAGCGTAAATGAGAATAAGTTAGCGAACCGGACAGATTTAATGTCGACTCCTGGGTCCTCAAAGCTACAACAGCTGATCCAAACACAACACACGCACATCTCAGATTCATCTGTCTGCAGCCAGGTTGCATTGTGGGTAGAGGGAGCAGCAAATGTAACCAAATGAAGAAGACATCTCATGTGTCACAGTACATTTAGTTTCAGTGTGAAAAAATAGAGAAAGTTTGAACTTAATGATCTTAATGGGGGATAAGAGTGAACTGATTCACAGTTACTGGGGCTAAATGTTTTTTTATTCTCTCGTGATTGTGTTTCTCATCCATTTTACTCCTCTGTTTCCTCATCCTCCCATCCTCTCCATCCCCAGGCTGTACTTCTCTCAGCAGGTGAGGGGGGAGTCGGAGAGGGAGAGGCTGCTGCTGGCTTACCAGACCAACGAGGCCATCACAGCCGGACACTTTCCCGTCAACAAGGAGCTGGCTCTGGAAATGGCCGCCCTGCTCGCTCAGGTCAGACGGCGAAGAGGTTTTTTTTATTTATCACACAGAACGTAGTTTAGGTTTGACACAACACGGGTCGCCCGTGACTGACTCGATCAGGAAATGTGAGCAGAACGGGTTTGGAGTAGCGAGTAGGCTTTTACGTCGGATGACCTCCCTGGTGCAACTGGGATTCAAACCTGCGCACCAGCGGTTGTCATGACGCTGTGGGGGTTGTAACTGGATGCAAGCTGCAGAAGCGTATACGTATGGGGGTCCATGAATGCCAAAAACATGTTCAAGTGCTCACTGTTTATGTCCATTGGTTGTTTGTTAAGACGTTTCCCCGTGTTTATTTAACTTTAACCAATACTCTGGTTGTGTCAAAGCTCTTTTAACAACTACTTTGTCTATGTAAATTGGTCACCTGGCTTAACGTTTGGTTGTATCTATTTAACTTTAGTTTACACTTCTGTTGTCTCCTTACGCTCACTGTCTGATTGTGTCACCTGTTTTTCTCGTTATGATGTGTCGTTGGTACGTGTTGTTGCTACGCGTTGTTGCTACGCGTTGTTGCTACGCATAGCAACGCGTAGCAACGACGCGTAGCAATGACGCGTAGCAACGACGCGTAGCAACGACGCGTAGCAACGACGCGTAGCAACGACGCATAGCAACGACGCATAGCAACGACGCATAGCAACGACGCATAGCAACGACACGTACCAACGACGCATAGCAACGACGCATAGCAACGACGCATAGCAACGACGCATAGCAACGACGCATAGCAACGGCGCATAGCAACGACAAACCAACGACGCATAGCAACGACACATAGCAACGACACATCATAATGGCGCAGAGCAACAATGCATAGCAATGACACGTACCAACGACGCATAGCAACAACAAATAGCAACAATGAATAGCAACGACGCGTAGCAACGACGCATAGCAACGACGCATAGCAACGACGCATAGCAACGACGCATTGCAACGACGCATAGCAACGACACGTACCAACGACGCATAGCAACGACGCATAGCAACGACGCATAGCAACGACGCATAGCAACGACGTATAGCAACGACACGTACCAACGACGCATAGCAACGGCGCATAGCAACGACACATACCAACGACACATAGCAACGACACATCATAATGGCGCAGAGCAACAATGCATAGCAATGACACGTACCAACGACGCATAGCAACGACGCATAACAACGACGCATAACAACGACGCATAGCAACGACACATAGCAATGATGCGTACCAACGACACGTACCAACGACACGTACCAACGACGCAACAGGTGACACAATCAGACAGTGAGTGTAAGGAGACAACAGAAGTGTAAACCAAAGTTAAATAGATACAACCAAACGTTAAGCCAAGTGAGCATCTACATAGACAAAGTAGTTGTTAAAAGAGCTATGACACAACCAGAGTATTGTTGAAAGTTAAATAAACACGGGGAAACATCTTAACAAACAACCAATGAACATAAACAGTGAGCACTTGAACATATTTTTGGCGTTCATGGAACCCCATATATACGTTTAATATGAATGAGATCAGATTTTCTGTGTGCTGGACAACGTGTTGGTGAAATGAGGCCACCAGGGAACCTGCCTGCAGAACCTGCAGCTTATTAAAGGACTCCAGGGTCGATTCGGGCGGCGCTGGTGGCCTGTTTAAATAATAAATAACCCACAGTTAAGGAAGTGGACGTGCTCTGAATTTTACTCCCACCCACCACGTCTTCAAATGCGCGTTCAGAGCAAAACGTCACCTGGATGCAACAGTGCAGCCATTTATAACAAGTACAAGCTTCTGACTCCTGTGAGGTCCGTCTGTTTCCATCAGGTGTTGTTCCTGATGAAGAGCTTCTCCACTCGTGGAGGCAACGCAGTTATCTGTGCACATATTTCATTGTCTGAAATGAACCAGGGTTCTCCAACATGGTTCTAGTTTCTGCAGGATAAAGGATAAAGGATCCGTGCGTTGACCGTCCACTGACATGTAGTCTTTAGATGTGTGACACCCTCTCACATATAAAAACTATTTTAAAGTGCAGACTAAAGATTTTATAAAGACTAGTCATCTGGTTATAGAGCTATGATCAGATTTATATGCAACTTTTTTTTACCTCCACCAAGGAGGTTATGTTTTTGCCGGCGTTTATCTGTCTGTCTGTTTGTCTGTGTTCAAGATAACTCAAAACGTTATGGATGGATTTTGATGAAATTTTCAGGAGTTGTCAGAAATGTGAAAAGAAAGAACTGGTTTCATTTTGGGTGTGATCCGGAAGAAATCCTGGAATTCGGGATCACTTTCAAATTTTTAATAACATTGCTTTCAAAGGGGCCAAAAATTTTGTTTCTCAATATCTCCGTTAATTATTGCCCAAAACTCATGAAATTTGATTCAGGTATTGACAATGGGAACCTCTATCAAATTTCAAAGGCTGATCCGGATCTCATCCAGAATGCGGATTTTATCGCAATCTGTAAATCGCTATAAGGGTGGAACTGTTGTGCTTGGCGGAGGTCTGCGCTCTCCGAGTGCTTTTCTAGTTCTTCGTTTTTTTGGTTTTTTTTATGTCATGTATCTGGAGGAAGTTTATGACACAGCAGAACAGTGATGGAGCGTGAGTCAACCATGGCGGACTTGGCATGTACGATGGTTTGTGCAACAAAAACAACTAGAAAGCACTCAGAGAGCGCAAAAATTCCCCATATAGCGATTTACAGATTGCTATAAAATCTGCATTCTGGATCAGATCCGGATCAGCTTTTGAAATTTGATAGAGGTTCCCATTGTCAATCCCTAAGTGAAATTTCATGAGTTTTGGGCAATAATTAACAGAGATATTGAGAAACAAAATTTTTGTCCCCCATTGACCGTAATGTTATAGAAAATTTGAAAGTGATCCAGAATCCAGGATTTCTTACGGATCACAGCCAAAATGAAATCAGTTCTTCCTTTTCACATTTCTGACAACTTCTGAAAATTTAATCAAAATTCATCCATAACTTTTAGAGTTATGGAGTCTTTACTCTCGTCAGACTCTCGCCAGGTGTCAGCATCACCTGAAGCCGAGTGGGCTCAGGTTCAGCTCATTCAAGAAACGCAGAAGTGTCAGCGCGTTTACGGTCTTGTTTGTGCTGCGCGACTGTGTTCAGGTGGTGTTTGGAGATTTCGAACGTCCCTTCTCAGCCTCCGGATCGGCCCAGACCAAGTCCAGTCAGACCCTGAAACAGGTGCTGGACAGATTCTACCCGAAACATTACCGCAGGACTTCATCAGAGGAGCAGCAGAGGTACGGAAACACAGTGATACAACCCGTGAAGAGGGACGGTGATGGTTGTCTTGTTAATGTGCTGGATGTGTTGCCCCCCCCCACGACTCTCAGACAACTCCTGCAGAGTCTGTCGGCCCGGTGGGCGTCGCTCAGGAGCCGGAGTTCCTCCGAGTGCGTCAGGATCTACCTCACGGTCGCCAGGAAGTGGCCTTTCTTTGGAGCCAAGCTGTTTGAAGCAGAGGTGAGGTGAGAAAATGTAGGCCAAATGAAGTTAATGTTCTTCTTGGCTCACATGCATGCTAACAGAACATCCGCTTTCAAAAGGAGGAAACGCTGCAAGTCAGGACTTGACAGGGATTTGCATGTTGCTCCTCCTGCGGTGCACAATGCCATTAAACGTTTTAAGGGACCTGGAGGAATTTCAGTTCCCCTCAGGCGGCTCTGCAGCAGCTCATACAACCACATTAGTTTGGGACATCAGTCAAACGCTCCAGTACGGAGCTACAGTCACAAATGTGAGTCAGGAGGAGGAGCATCCGGCCGTCAGGTTGTCGAGTTTCTTGACTGTATGACAGAAAGGTCATAAAAATGGAAAGATCTATGTATATTAACTATGGCTGGGCAACCATTAAAATTTTTAATCGCGATTATTCGCATTATTTCACTGATTAATCACGATTAATCGCATTGTATACGCAAAATCAAATAATGAATTCAAAAGTGGTGTAAAATGCACTTTAATTTAAATGTTCTGCTGCCACATGAACTAAAGTGCCATAACATTTGTTGTTCAAACACTTTTAACATCAGCACTTGTCAGTAACACATATTTAGTGTAAATCTCATGTTAAAAAATGTAAAATAAAATAAAGCTTATTGCCACTGCCAGGGCATTAATGTCAGCTTGGTTTTATATATATATATATATAAAAAAAAGTTTACAAACAAAATCCAACAAAATGATTGTGTCTCACCACAATCAGAACATTAAAACAGGTAATTTCTGAGGTAACAGCAGAAACTTTTAACGGGGAGTTCAACTTGTCAGTTTTTACAAATAACCTTGTTTCTGTTGAATCCTCCGTCTGGGAGAACTTTAAAATGAAAATGTCCATGTTAAAGTTCAGTAACTTTACCAATCTATGAATCATTTATTCTTTCCATTTTCAATTGTCAATCAAAAAATTTTAAAAAATCAAAAAGTTACATTTTATCATGTTTTTTGTTTTTTAATCTAACACAAAAAAAAAAACAAAAAAAATGCCTTTTTTTTTTTTTTTTTTTTTAATATTTCAATTTTAGACTTGGATCAAAAATATGAAATTAAAAAACGGGCCACAGGACTGAATTTGTTTTATAACTGAGGACTGGACTTTCTGTTGTCATTACACATCTGTGCCGCTAGATGGAGCCGCACTGCAGTAACCAGCTAGAGAACAGCAGGACAGTGAACACATGGAGCAGATCTGATGGAACATGGAGGAATGACGAGAACGTTTTGTTGCAGTCCAGAATTTTATTTTTTTTTAAACCGAATTGTTAATATTGCTACCTGAGTTGCTACTAGAACTGTAAAGTTCACGGATTTACCGTTCTCCATGTCTGTTTTTAGCTTTTTTCACGTTTACCTGCCAATTGTCTTCCGGTTCCGCAGAAGCCAGAAACAGACTTTTTAAAACAAAAGCATGTGAGCAACGTGCGTTAAGGCGTGATAAAATAAATAAAATAATTAATTATTTAATGCGATAATAACGCGTTAACTTGCCCAGCACTAGTATTAACAAATTAAATGAAGCTGACAGGAAAATCCTTTAAATATCTTGGGAACATACTGTTTGCAAAGAAATAAAACCCAAAATAAATGTTAGAATTTAGAATTACTTTTTTACCATTTTCCATCAGTGCAGTATAATAATCTACTCGTTAACCAGCAGACACAGGTGTTAATACAGCTTCTAATATAAAGATGTCCCTGAAATCTGTTGGCATCATCCATCAACGTCGCGCGGCTGCTGTCGGGTCGGGAGGAGCAGCTGCACCAGAACCGCCAACACGCTGTATAATCTCATTACATCCAGAAAATAAAATCACCTTTTTTTTTTTTTTTCTTCCCCGTCTGTTTTCAGTCCGTCACTCCCTCTCCAGAACCGGGGCTCCACGTCTGGGTGGCCGTGCACGAGGACGGCGTGGGCGTCCTGGAGCACAACTCGATCGTAAGCGGTCGTGCGGTCGTTGACGGCTTCGGTCCAGTTTCTGACGGCTCAGGAGTGAACAGTCTGATGTTTGATGTGCTTGATGATGTCACCGTCATGTAGTTTGATCGTTTCCTCACACAGTTTAAATCAGAGGTTTAAATACGCTAAATATAAAGACAAGCTTTCTGTCTTTAGGTCTAAAGTTTTCCTGTTTTAGGTCAGTTAGAATTACTAAAACTATTTCTATTTGCTAGATGACAGAATAATGAGAGATCTTTTTTTTCTTTCCCCTTTTTCCTCTAAATATAACAATACTCATTATGGTTGAAATGATCTGTCCCTTTGCAAACTGCAATCTGTCTCTTCTGGAGTAACGTCTTCAGTCCATGTTGGTCTAGGACTGGTTTCTCTGTGGACGATGACGCTCCCAGCAGCCTTTGTTCTGGGGTTGATCCATTTAACACCAAAGCAGGTCCATCTCTGGGACTCGGAACCGTCTCCTTCCTGAGGACCATGATGGTGGACGTTCTACTGGTGGAGAACTGTTGGAGCAGATGAACGTGGCTCCTTCATCTAGAAACTGGATGAACCAGACTGGTGGAGGTCCACGGTTCTCTCCCTGATATCTTGGCTGATTTCTATTTTCTGAGTTAACTCGGATGTTGTCAGTTAGCCTATGAGAAGCTTCGAAAGCCATGACATCATCATCACCTGGGCTTTCCTAAACGGTTTAAAAGCGTAGTAATGTTGGTGCGTGGCGTCTAGCAAACAGAAATAATGATGGCAGCCCCACCTGACCTAAAACAGGAAAGGTTTCGTCTGATTTAACGCCAGGCAGTGAGGAAAAAACAGAGGTTATGTGTGTTTTTACAGCGTCTGCTGTGTTTTGCATGTCAGAAACTGCTGGTGTCCCACTCCTACAAGAACCTGATGACGTTCGGGGGCTGCAAGCAGGACCTCATGCTGGTCGTGGGTCACAGCGTCGGGACCAACACCAGCAAAAATAAACCGACAGAGAAGCACCTGTTCGCCATGGATGCCTCCAAGGTGAGGGATAAGAGATACCGATCACATCCCAGCTGCTCAGACGCTCGACTCTGTGTATAGAAAGTAAAACTGAAATCGCCTCTTTTGTCTCTTGACAGATACGGGAGGTCACCCTGCTCATCTCCAGTTACATCAACAGCGCTCACCTGCTGAAGGCCGCCGCCACCACCTGTCCGCCCCGGCTCTGATGGTGGCCCAGCCCGTCAGCCTGAGGAGCAAAGAGCTGCGGAGCAAATCCCCGCCGGCGCTGGGACGCCACAGCAAAGCCCCCACGCTGCTGTGATGAAGACGGACGGCGCGCCCTGATCGTTCCTCACCTAGGACGGGAAAAAAAAAAAAAGGGTTGACTCCACCTGAACGTTTATCTGCGAGTCCGGCTCGCGCCTGTTAGAAAAAAAAGATCACATGAGTAAAACACAACACGGTTTCTGACTGTAACGGCGACCGTTGGTCAGCTGACCTTGCAAAAATGTTTTTTAAAGGACGAACATGTTGGCCTTCTGCTTCACGACTCAACAGATTTGAGTTGGCGATGAGCAGATTTCATCAATGATCGTTGCGTCATCACATCCTCTGAGGCATAAAGAATAAAAGTCAGTCGGTCAGGCCAGTTTAAATGTTCAGTGGTGGAAGCAGAGGTGCTACGATATCACTGAACAACCTGAGCCAGGTGAGCTGGAGCAGGAAACCACCTGCTCGAGAACCGGGATCGATCCATAGTGTCTCTTTGGTTTTGTGGGGTCGTTGCCCAGTTTTACGACGGACATCTACCCACATTTTCCTGGAGAATACTCCTGTAAACGGAGGAGTGACTGCATCCTGTAGGAGGTGGAACAGCCCCAAACCATGACACCGCCACCGCCGTGCTTGAGAGTTTCTGCTAAAACGCTGTCGGGTTTTTTACAACACGGTGGCGCTCGCCGTTAGAGCCCGGTGTCATCTGCGTGTTCTGATTGTGCAGCGGCGGACTTCGTGGACCCGTGGGCTCTGAGACGTTTGCTCTTATTTGTCTGATCTCGGAGTAAATGTGCCGGGACGTGACAGTCGTACAGGAAGCGGCTGCTGCATTACTGCTGCTACAAGCTGTTGAATCATGGGAGTAGTTAGTAGGGGTGATTATCGGCAAGGACCTCGCAATACGATATGTATCATGATGCTTGGGTCACGATATGTTATTATCACGGTATCATGATATCACGATATATTGCGATATATATCACAATGTATATCATGATATATCACAATATATCATGATATATCACAATATATTGTGATATATTGTGATATATCATGATATATTGTGATATATCATGATATGTCACAATATATCACGATATATATCACGATATATTGTGATATATCGTGAAATATTGTGATATATCACAATATATATCACACTATATCGTGATATAGTGTGATATATATCACACTATATCGTGATATCACGATATATTGTGATATTCTACCCAGTTAATATCAAAATTAAAAGTAGAGATGAAAAATCAAGTTGCTGTATATGTTCATCAGATGATATTGATCATTCAGAGGACAAATTTAGTCAAAACTATTTGCTTCAAAACAACCTATTTATTGTTTATTATTAGTGTTTTTGAAAAAAAAAAAACGAAATTAGGAGCTGAAAAATCGATTTTATTTTGGGCGGCCGAAAGTCGCGATATATTGCGAAATCGATTTTTTTTTTCACACCCCTAGTACTTAGTATGGCCCGCAATTTTAATTTAGTTTTTCTTCTTTTTGGCTTCGTACTTGTTAAATAATGAAGGGCACACTCAGACTCAGAACGACCAGATGATTTTTATTTTGTCTTTACACAACAGAAAACACAGGAGCAGTGACCTTTGCGTTGGTTTTCTTTTTTTTTTTTTTTTTTCAAATTTCACCAGGAAGTAACTTTCATCAGAAAGTTACATTCAGATTCATCTCCTTCAGTCTGCTGTTCTTCACAGGTTCACGCTTCATCCTGCAGCCACCTCTGGACTGGTTTATCATGACCAGTCCGCTTACTGGAAGTGACAAACCGGGCGTTTCTGATGGCGGGAACCGTCTCTGTCATCTGTTTGAGTTTATTATCAAGTAGCATCTCAGGTTGCAGCAGTTGCGCACACGTCACATCAGGGAGACGCTTTACCTTCATGGATTTTTGAGGTTTGTAAGCTGAGAGTGGAAGCACATCAGCTTTGTCCCGATAAAGGAAGCTTTTCGAAGCGCATTTCTGCTTTTAAAACTGATGCAGCGTCGCACACAGTAAAGGAGCGATAGTGACAATGCAACTATCTTTCAAAAACGCAGAAAAACGTCGAGCTCTTTCTGCAACAGGAAGTTATTTCCCTCCACAGGTGATCAGTTCTGAGTCTGGTCAGGAAAGCAGGAGGAAGTCACAGGTTCAGGCAGCCGCCGCGGTAAACATGACGCAGAGTAAACCGGGTTTCAGTAAAGCATGTGGTCGGACAGATGTGGGTTTGGTTCTGTTGTAAACGTGTGGAGTGAAACCAGTTCAGACGGTGTGGTGCTGGTTACTGATCAGCCAGGAGACTGGTCACATTTTAATCAGGAACAAATACCAGAGGCCTTTATTTTAGAACCAAACACCTCCGTTCTGGGTTTCATCACAGCACGGATGGTTGCGGTTCGGGGAGAAAAACATATGTGCCTTTAAAAGGATTAAAAAAAAAAAAAAAAAAAAAATAGAATTTTTTTAACGTGTCCTGTAAGTTTCTCTGAGTTAATCTTTCATCCAAAACACACACGAATGCAACCAAAAGAATCAGTGACGCTCTCAGACGGAACCACAGAGTCACTTTTTACGATCAGGAGAAAACAAGCTGAATAAGACTGATGAGTGTTTTAAGACGCGTGGTCACCGCGGTCTCTACATTCTGGCTTTTCTTCGCAGAATATTTCCACCTTTTCCAGGACTCGCCGCTTCGGCGCGCCACCGAAAGGCAAAAGGCGCCATTTTTTCCACCTAAAAGGTGACTTAGTAAAGGTGAAAAATGGGAGTCGTTCAACTCTGCAACTGAGCCCGATTCAGATCCAGCAACGCCCTGGTCACCTGCAGGTCACCTGCAGGTCACCTGCAGGTCAGATCCGGTCACCTTCAGGTCACCTGCAGGTCAGATCTGGTCACCTGCAGGTCAGATCTAGTCACCTGTAGCTCACCTGCAGGTCAGATCCGGTCACCTGCAGGTCATCTGCAGGTCACCTGCAGGTCAGATCTGGTCACCTGCAGGCCAGATCTGGTCACCTGCAGGTCAGATCTGGTCACCTGCAGATCAGATCTGGTCACCTGCAGGTCAGATCTGGTCACCTGCAGGCCAGATCTGGTCACCTGCAGCTCACCTGCAGGTCAGATCTAGTCACCTGCAGGTCAGATCTAGTCACCTAGTAGCTCACCTGCAAGGCAGATCTGGTCACCTGCAGGTCAGATCTGGTCACCTGCAGGTCAGATCTGGTCACCTGCAGGCCAGATCTGGTCACCTGCAGATCAGATCTGGTCACCTGTAGGTCACCTGCAGGACCTGCAGGTCAGATCTGGTCACCTGCAGGTCAGATCTGGTCACCTGCAGCAGGTCACCTCAGGTCAGATCTAGTCACCTGCAGGTCAGATCTAGTCACCTGTCAGCTCACCTGCAGGCAGATCTGGTCACCTGCAGGTCACCTCAGATGGTCACCTGCAGGTCACCCTGCAGGTCAGATCTGGTCACCTGTAGGTCACCTACAGGTCAGATCTGGTCCTGCAGGCCAGATCTGGTCACCTGCAGCTCACCTGCAGGTCAGATCTAGTCACCTGCAGGTCAGATCTAGTCACCTGTAGCTCACCTGCAAGGCAGATCTGGTCACCTGCAGGTCAGATCTGGTCACCTGCAGATCAGATCTGGTCACCTGCAGGTCACCTGCAGGACTTGCAGGTCAGATCTGGTCACCTGTAGGTCACCTACAGGTCAGATCTGGTCACCTGCAGGTCAGATCCGGTCACCTGCAGGTCAGATCTGGTCACCTGTAGGTCACCTGCAGGACTTGCAGGTCAGATCTGGTCACCTGTAGGTCACCTACAGGTCAGATCTGGTCACCTGCAGGTCAGATCCGGTCACCTGCAGGTCAGATCTGGTCACCTGTAGCTCACCTCCAAGGCAGATCTGGTCACCTACAGGTCAGATCTGGTCACCTGTAGCTCACCTGCAAGGCAGATCTGGTCACCTACAGGTCAGATCTGGTCACCTGTAGCTCACCTGCGAGGCAGATCTGCTCACCTGCAGGTCAGATCCGGTCACCTGCAGCTCACCTGCAGGGCAGATCCAGTCACCTGCAGGACTTGCAGGTCAGATCTGGTCACCTGTAGGTCACCTACAGGTCAGATCTGGTCACCTGCAGCACCTGATTGAAGGCGACCACCAGGAAGGTCAGATTCTGATCCGATGTACTGAGCAGCTGATCTGGTCTGACACAGATCTGCACGTCTTCATCTCAGCAGCTGATCGAATCATGAAGAGCTGATCAGCAACAACTGACCCTCTCAGATCCTGTGGGGGGTGGGGGGGGGGGGGGGGGGGTTTGATGGGGGGGGGGGGGGGGGATAGTAGTACATGAAGGTTTCAGGAAAAATATAAACTCTGTCCTGTTATTGACATGAACGTTGTTTTTTTTTGTTTAATGTGAGGTACTTAAAGACGATTTCCTCTCTGTATTATTTTAGGCCCGTCTGAAATCAGAACTGTTATGTTCTATTTATTTGCCTTATAAAATATATTGTATTTAAAATCAACCTCGGAATAAAAGTCCTTGAACAAACTTGACGTAACTACTCCTTCCTGGTAGTTTCCGTCTCCCAGCTGAAACTCGCAGGTTTAGTGTTTTTTTTTTCCTCCCTCACAGGTGAGATCTGCCCTCCAGCCTCCTCATTGGTCCAGACGGACTGACGTACTGATACCTGCGCAGGTTTCACAAAACCAAACCACTCACTCATTCCTGCGGTCTTTCCCCAGAGGACAGAGAGGGGGGGGGGGGGGGGGGGGGGGGGGGGGGGGGGGGGGGGGGGGGGGGGGGGGGGGGAGATGACATACGACACCTGACCCAAACTGGTCGGGCTGCTTTTGTGCCGGCGTTGCCATGGAGATGAAGGTAGGGCAGACAAAAGATCTACAGCAACAGACAAACGAGCGACGATAACATCCGTAATTACACATAAACGTGCCTTCAGTTAAGTTACTGAAACTGATTAGTGTTTTTAAGCCACTTGAAGGATTTTTAGTCTCAGGAAGCTCAACAGGGATACGTTTAAAAGACAAAAAGCTCCAGTTTTCAAACTCATGCATGAAGCTTTACGGTGAACCGGACCGACCGGTTTCACAGAAACGGACCAGACGTTCTATTGTCTGCTGTTCAGACGCCATCTTGGTTCCTGTTACATCCGTGCAGCTCGAGACCGTTAATAATTCGCTTTAGAGGCCTTCGTAAAGTTAAACCAGAGAAAGAAGGGACCAAAAAAACAGCTGAGTAGTTTTCCATTAATGAGGCAGAAGCACCAAAACAGTGTATTTAAAGTGTTTTATTAAAAACAAATTCCAAACACAACAAGAATCTGTACAACCTACGACAATGACAATGCAGTTTTAATCTGAACAGGTTAAAAAGGCAACCGGTTTGATGCACGTGTTAAAAACGAACTGGATGATCCGTTTAGACTTTACAAGATACATAAATAAGTTGGAACCCACAGCGCCAACCGATAAAAACAAAACAAAACAAAAAACAAGACAGTAGTTTATCCTGAACGTGCTCCATTCATCCAGTCAAGTTACAGAAATCATAAACCCTCGGTGTGAAAACCCGGTGAGTCCGGCTGTGAGGTGAAGTATCATCTGGGTCCAGGACTTCAACCGCTTCACATGTTGTCCATCTCCCTTTGCTGGATTAAAAAAAAAAAAAAAAAGAACTTAAAAAGGATTGTTAAACACTCGTCTGGTGCAACGATGATTCATTTCCCTGAATGAGGAGGATCGTACCTGAGCTTTGCTGTACTTCCCCTGTCGCCTCCTGAACACCTGCAACACAAGAGGGAGGGGCTTAATTCAAAATAAAATGAGTAAATAAACGAGGACACGGAGTCTCGCACTCACGAGGGCCAGCAGTCCGGCGACCACGATCACCACCACGACCACGATGACGGCGATGATCCCGCCGGGCAGGTGCTTCATGGTGAAGGTGGGGTTGACCTCGTCCACGTAGTACACCAGGATGTTCTCCATGTCCACCCGCTTCCCGTCCACCACGGGGGCGAACTTCTCCTGGTCCTTGAACAGGGGGAGCACCTTCACCTGCAGGGGGGGAGGGGGGAGAGAGAAAGGTCAGGGGTCAGCTGGGGGAGCGTCAGGACGCTAATGCTAACGCTAACGAAGGAGGCGGCGTACGTACGTCTTTCTCCATGTAGTAGGCCACGCGGCCCAGGTCGGTCGCGCGCTCGCCTTTGGGCTTCTTCACGTCCACGACGATCACGCGGCCGTCGGGGTCGTACTGGAAAAGAGGCGGGACGCTCGTTAAAACGTATAAACGTATAAAAGAAGAAGAACGTTCCAGAAGAGACATCCCTCTGGACTCACCTGAACTTCCTGGACCAGGCTCTTGTTGAAGTTCAGATAACGTGTTCCCATGGCGTCAGCGATGGCGCTGTCGGGAGAAAGGAGTTTAAACAAATAGCGCACACACACACGTGCACTTTAGATTAAAAATGAGAACAGTTAAAAATAGAAACTCACGTCTGCAGTTTGCTTTTATCCAGTTTCCCAGCTTCCTTCGTGTGTGTCAGCTGTAGACGCACCCAGCTGGGAAGAAAAAAAAAAAAGGAGGAAGTTGAGTTCACACGCACGCGATCGCGCCGCTAACGTGCTAATACACATAATCGAAGCGTCTTACTAGGTCTCCACCAGCTCGTCGCACTTGATGTTCTTGTCGCCCTTGTCGCTCCGGCGCACGCCGGCGCTGTTCACGCACCAGCACTCCTCCGTGTTGTTGCACTGCTTGGCCTTGAACTTGCCGTCGTTCTCGCACTCGGGGTCGTAGATGCCGTCGTTGTCCACGAACGCCGACTCCACGGGCTTCCCCCCGGTGCGGGTGTCCAGGCCCTTCATGGCCCGGTACATCTCCGCCTTCATCAGGTAGCACTTGGGGATCACTGCGGGTTTAGAGACGAGAGGACAGAACCGTGAGGACGGGGGACAGGAGACGACCGGCGGCGGCGGACGGGTGTCTCACTCACGTTTGGTGCAGTCCAGGTTCTGTTTGACGTTGCTGCCCACCAGGAGGGTACACTGACATGGATTTCCGTTGCATTTGCCGTCGCAGGTGGGGACAACTTGCTCGGACGCGCAGGTGGCCCACTTCATGGGCACATACCTGAGACACAGGTGAGGGTTAGACGTCAACATATTTGAAGAATGAGACAGATTTAAGGTTATTCTAGTTATATATAACCAGACTTTTATTATGGTTTGGTTATTTTATATCCACTGTTGTGGCTCTATGAAGGCGGGCAGGTGGACTGGCAGGTTTACCTGACAACTGGGCGTTGGTTTGTTGCAGCTCCCCAAAGAGCAGTGAAACCCTCCCCACCCCCACCCAACAACACCCGGCTGTGTTCAGGATCCACGCACTTTTAAACGACCCTTCCGTGTTAATAAAGTTACTTTAGCTGAATTCCACTTAAATATATCGACTTAATGAGATTTCCCCCCCCCCTTTTTTTTAAAGTTTTTTTTTCTTAATTTTAAATATCTCTCCAAAAACACAACTTCCTTTAAAACTTAAAAACACCAGAGCTTCCTTTTATCAACCAGGAGAACATTTTCTTCTCAGACTACTCACAGTTCTGCGCAGACGCTCCAACCGCGAAGGCGGCGACAAACAGCAAAATCCACATTTTCATGATGACAAAAAAAAAGAAGAAAAAAGCCCTTAAAAGAGAAATAAAGTCGGGCTAGAAAACGTTTTCCCTCGTAGTCCGTCGTCCACAGAGGTCACAGATGGAGTGAAGAGCGGCGTCGACTGCTTTTTAACGCTTACAGGTGTGTCCCGGTTAAACCTGTTTGGAGGAACGAGAGCGCGCGCGCGCAACACCGCGAGGACTCGAGAGAGCGCGAGCACCGATTGAAGTCAAATCAGCGTAGAGCAGGTGATGGTCCGGGGCTCGTGCCTTCGGCTTTTAGTTGTCCGACTGACGGGTGGAAGGGTTATCAAGTCAATTTAAAGATACGCTCGTGTGACGTCATTCTAATTTACATAAGCGGGAGGGGGAGGGGCTGCGGCGGTGGTATGCAGGTGAAACACACCTCATTCCTGTTGTTTTCCTCTCTCTCTTTCTCTGTTGACATTTTTTTTCCCTTCTTTGACCTCTTCAGTGTCTTAAAAATAAAAAAATAAACCAACCTGTAATGTTTACACAAGTCAGGCTGCTTTTGATGATTTCACAAGGTTTTAGTGATATTCTTGTTTTTCCATTTCCTTTAAAAAAAAAAAACAACAAACAACAAACTAAACAAAGGATCCAAAAACTACAAACATCTGTACTGACTGACTTTGGCTTTTTGTCCTGAACATTACATGGTTTTATTTTGTGAGTGTATATATATATATATATATATATATATATATATATATATATATATATATAGATATATATATATATATATATATATATATATATACACATATATATATATATTATTATTTCTTTAAGGCCTACATGTCATTTGTGATTCTAAAACAGGTGAAGGGAACCACACACACAGATGAAACATTTATGAAAATGTATTAGTTTGAATGTTATTTTTCTGTTGCCACATACATGTTATCTGGTTAACTGGCGTGTTACTCAGTGGCTGATGCCAATTATTCAAAATGAAAAAAGAAAGTGGCAGTTGGCTTATTAAAAAAATGCCCCCCATAGCTTTTTAAAAGTGAGTAAAAGCCAGTGGCGTATTAAAAAAATGAATAACCGTTTAAAGTGACCAATAGAAATCAAAAACAGGGCAGTAATAAGGGGCTAGGGACGGTTTTGATCATTACGTTTGTTAATCATGATAATTGCGCAGTGACCTGCTGAGTTTCAGTTTCAGGAACATGAACATTGTCAAACAGGTACGTTTCCTTTATGGAGCAACACTAAATCCTCATTTGCAATTTTTTTTTTCAACATTTGAAACCAGTCAGACTCAAACTGGCCTCCAGCAGAAACACATTTCTCTTTAATTCTCTTTATCTGTTTTCTGTCTGTGTGTTCTCATAATCAGGGTTTTTACATTTTTTATTGAGTTTTACAGGCCTGTTTCATTACAAACGAGCAGATAAAAGCTGTGGCTTGTATGTGTCATAAGCTCGTGTGCGTTTCATGTTTTTTTAGGAGTTTATCCCCCTCCCAGAGTCATTCTCTGGCAAACTGAAACCACTCACCTGTAGGACTTTCTTCATGTTTGTGACATGATGACATCATCGGTTTGAGCAGGTTACCTGCCGTGACAGAAACCGCGGCCTGAGAAAAAAACTTTTTTCAGTTGTTGTGAGTCACGCCCCGTTGGCGGAAACACATGAGTCATGGCGTCGGGCCTCATCAGAGATGATCCGTCGGACTGGAATCCTCAACGAGCCTCCCAGGAAACCCCTGAGGACTGGTATGTTATTAATGTTTGATACGTTAATAGCATCAAACATTATATGGATCATTGGTAACACTAATCAGACTTTTTTAATAATAAATCTTTAATAATTTCTCCAGTCTTCTTGTGATCGTCCACTTCAGTTGTCTTCTGTGATCTTTTGGGCCTTTTGATGTTTATCGAGCTCACCGGTGAACCAGAACCTCCTTCACCAGACTGAGATCTCTCTCTGGGCTCCATGTTGGTAGCTCCACTTTTATCTGTTTTGTTCAATTGGACCTCTTCCCATTTACAAAATCCTTCTAAACACATGGACTTGCATTACCTCTTGCGATTTTAATCGATTCTGCGATATGTATCGATATTTTATCGAGTACCGAGTATCGATTTTTCAGCCGCAGGTATCGATATTCTAAGCTTCTTTCAAAACCCCCGTGTCCCACCTTTAAAAGCTTGCAAGCAACAATTTGCACTGTTTAAATAAATGAAACTATTTTTCTCAACAAATCTTTTATTCATTTTGTCCAGCATTTGCAAGCTGCCTGTCAGCCATATAATGTGTAATTGATGCTTTCAGTTCAATTAATTCAAACAAAGTCATTGGAACACTCACAAGATGTCACCAAAATCACTTTGTCCCTTTAAAATCTTTCGGAAAATGATGTAAGTGTATTGTAAGATGAATACCGATATATATCGTATCGTGAGCAGAATATCGTGTATCGTATCGTGAGATTAGTGTATCGCTACAGCGCTAGGGCCCGATCTTCCACCAAACCTCCTAAAGCAGCTATTAAGGGATAGTGGGTAGCGGGAGGGGCGTTCCCCCCGCAAAGAACGTAATCTTCTACCTCCCTAAACCCGCGATTTTAAGGTCTGACCAACCGCTACCCGCTATTTTATTCTATTCTATTCAAGACATTCTATTATATTCTATGACTTGACACTCTATAACATCACATTCTATTCTATGGCATTCTATTCTATGACCTCCAATTCGATGACCTATTCTATGACCCACTATGAAATCCCCTCTCATTCTATGACATTACATTCTATTCTATGATACTGTATTCCATTACATGACCTCCTATTTTATGACCTCCTATTCTATGGAATTCTCTTCTATGACATTGTATTCTATGACCTTCTATTCAATAGCATTCTATTCTGTGACATTCTATTCTATGACATCACATTCTATTATATGAGATTCTATTCTGCGACATGACATTCTATGACTTGACCTGCTATTAACTGACCTCCTATTCTATGAAACGATGATGAAAATGAGGTTAAAGAATAAGAGGTCATAAAATTGGGGGTCATAGAATAGAATACACATCATGTCATAGAAGAGGAGGTTATATCAGAGGATGAGAGGACATGTCATAGAATGTCATGTCATAGAATGTGATATCATACAATTGAATGTCATAGAATAGGAGGTGATGTCATAGATTATTATGTCATAGAATAGAAATTCATGTCATAGAATTGAATGTCAAAGAATAGAATATCATAGAATAGGAAGGTATATCATAGAATGTCATGTCAAAGAATAGGAGGTCATGTCAGAGAATATCATATTATACAATAGAATGTTATGTCATAGAATGGAATGTGATGTCATAGAATATAATGTCATAGAAGAGATTATGATGTCATGGAATCTCATGTCAAAGAAAAGAAATATGATGTCATAGAATAGAATATCATAGAATAGAATATGGTGTCACGGAATGTCATGTCGTAGAGTAGAATAGAAAGCCATAGAATAGAATGTTAGGTAATGGAATGTCCTGTTGTGGAATAGAATGCAATAGAATAGAATGTGATGTCATGGAATAGAATGCCATAGAAGACAATGTCATATTATGGAATAGAATATCATAGAATAGATTAGTATGTCATAGTATACAATAGAATGCCATAGAAGACAATGTGATGTCATGGACTAGAATATGATGTCATAGAATAGAATATTATAGAATAGAATATGGTGTGATAGAATGCCCTGTCATAGAATAGAATGCCATAGAACAGAATGTGAGTGAAAGAATAGAATGTACCAGAAGAGAATGTGATGTCATTGATTCTAATGTCATAGAAGAGAATATGATGTCATGGAATCTCATGTCACAGAAAAGAATATGATGTCATAGAAAAGAATATTATAGAATAGAATATGGTCTCATGAAATGTCATGTCGTAGAATCGAAAAGTATAGAATAGAATGTGATGTCATGGAATAGAAATTCATTAAAGAGAATATGATGTCACAGAATGTCATGTTGTAGAATAGAGTGTGATAGAATAGAATGCGATGCCATGAAAGTGAATGTTATAGAAGACAATATGATGTCATAGAATATCATGTCATAAAATATCCTGTCATAAAATAGAATGCCATAGAATAAAATTTAATTTCATGGAATAGAACTTCATAGAAGAGAATATGATGTCATGGAATGTCATTTCATAGAATAGAATGTGATGTCGTAGAACGTTATGTCATAGAATTTACTGTCATAGAATAGAATACCATAGAATAGAATGTGATGTCATGGAATAGAATGTCCTAGAATAGACGAGAATGTCGTAGAATGTGATGTCATAGAATAGAATGTCATAGAAGAGAATGTGATGTCATGGAATAGAATGTCATAGAAGACAATATGATGTCATAGAATATCATGTCATAGAATATCCTGTCATAAAATAGAATGCAATAGAATAGAATGTAATTTCATGGAATAGAACTTCATTGAAGAGAATATGATGTCATGGAATGTCATTTCATAGAATAGAATGTGATGTCGTAGAATTTACTGTCATAGAATAGAATGCCATAGAATAGTATGTGATGTCATTGAATAGAAAGTCATAGAATAGACGAGAATTTCATAGAATGTGATGTCATTGAATAGAATGTGATGTCATAGAATAGAATGTCATAGAAGAGAATCCGATGCCATTGAATGTCATGTCAGAACAGAATATGATGTCATACAATAGAATACAGGGCTTAAAGTATTCCGGTGCCGTGTCGGATATCTGGCTTTTGACTATGATTTAGTGAAAAAAAAAAAAAAACACGCACAGAAACACGTCATCTCTGAGTGGTCTTGAACGCAGGTGATGTGAGCTGGCATTTTTCTCTCCCGCAATCAGAAGAACTGAGGCAAAATTCAAGTGTCTGTGTCTCTGGGCCTGGACAGAGGAAAAGGGTGGGGACAGAGAGCCGGTTGGGAGCTGCTGTCAGAAGCTTAGGAAGCCTGGTACCTGACTTTGTGTGTTGTGCTCCAAGAAGTTCGCTCTTCCCAGGCTCCGGCCGACTGGCTTGCTTTTCGTCAATGCAGGAATAAATGCACTCAGGCTGTGAGAAAAGCCAAAATTACTCACTTTCTGGACAAATTTGAATCCTGTGGCTCTGATGCCAAGAAATTCTGGAAAACTGTAAATTCCATGGAAAATAAGCTCACTTCTCCTCACCTTCCCTGTGCATTAACCATTGGCGACTCTGTCATCACAGACAAATCTCGTATGGTCTCACTTTTCAATCACACTTTATTAGCTCTAGCAGCCACCCCCTTTTCTCTGCCAATCCTTCTTCTGCTGCTACGTCATTGTCACTCTCAGCCATGCCCCCCAGTTCTGGCTCCTTCTCCTTCAGACCCATCACAACCGCTGAAGTTTTGGAGCATCTCTCCAGCCTGGACCCCAACAAGTCGGCTGGCTCTGATGGGATTGATCCCAGGTTTTTAAAAGCCGCTGCCTCTGTCATTGCAGTCCCCGTTTCACGGCTTTTTAATTTGTCTCTGGATCTATCCATCTTTCCCTCAGACTGGAAGTCGGCTCTTGTCCCTTCCCTCTTCAAAGGGGGCGCTAGCTCCGACCCCAACTGCTACAGGCCAATTTCCATCCTACCATGCCTGGCCAAGGTTCTTGAAAAACTGGTTCACAAACAGCTCAGCCACTTCCTTTCCTCCAACAACATCCTGTCTGACTTGATTGCAGTCTGGTTTTCGGCCTGGCCATGGGTGCACCACAGCCACTCTGAAGGTCTTGGACGACATTGTCTCCTCCCTGGATTCCAAACTGACCAGCATCGCAGCTTTTATTGACCTCTCCAAGGCCTTTGACTCTGTCACCCACCCCATCCTCCTTCAGAGGCTCTCTAGCATTGGTCTGTCGTTTCACGCATGTAATTGGTTTGCCAGCTACCTGAATCATAGAACCCAGCAAGTTAAATCAGAAAACATCGTATCAGCCCCTCTCACCGTCACTAAAGGGGTACCTCAGGGTTCCATTTTAGGCCCAACGCTGTTCTCCATCTACATCAATGACGTTACCAAAAATGCTGGCAATTCCAAGATCCACCTCTACGCCGACGACCACCATCCTGTACTCTGAGGGCCCTCTCTCCACTCCGCAGCAGCCACACTTCAAACCAGTCTCACCTCTGTCGAACAGCATTTCCATAACCTCCACCTCCGCCTAAAACCCACAAAAACCAAATGCATAATTTTTTTGACCGGAAACACGCTCTCTCCTCCTCTGCCCCTAAAATTTTCTGTGCTGACGGCTCGGAGTTGGAGTTGTGTCCATGCTACAAGTACCTCGGCCTCGGTTGGACTCCTCACTCTCATTCAACCACTCACATTAAGCACCTGCGTCCAAAGTCAAAGCCCATCTAAGCTTTCTATACAGAAAAAGTCCTCCTTCACCCGTGCAGCCAAACACACACTCGTGAAACTGACCATTCTTCCCATTTTTGATTACGGCGACACTATTTACAGATCAGCTTCTCAGTCCACTCTCAGCAAATTGGACCCTCTTCACCACTCTGCCATTCGCTTTGCCACTGGAGCTCCCTTCACCACTCACCACTGCGACTTATACAAGCTGGTTGACTGGACTTCTCTTCATACCCGACGACTTCATCATTGGTTTCTTCTCATCTACAAATCCATCCTTGGAATCACACCCCGTTACCTCTCGTCCCTTCTGCAATTCTCACAGCCTGTCCGTAACTTACGTTCTACTGCCTTTATTAACCTCTCCATACCCAAAGCCCGAACTCTCTTTGGACGTAGTGCCTTCCGTTTCGCTGCAGCCTACGACTGGAACAAACTCCAACACACCCTCAAACTCTCCACACTCACCTCACTCTCTGTTTTCAAACATAACCTGCTTCATATCACACTTGACTCTTGCACTTGCTAGCACGCCCCGTCATGCCATAATTGTTGTCTGACCGTATTTTGCTTTGCACTGTATTTATGTATTTTTTTTTTTTTTATTTATATTTATTGTTATTATTATTATTATAATTGATGTTTTGTTGTTGATGTGTACTTTTACATAACCTTGTTGTTTTAGGTTCCCCACCCCCCTTTCCCTTTAACGAGCCTTGGCTTGTCAGGCTGCTGTTGAAAATAAGAATTTTGTTCTTAATTTGCTTGCCTGGATAAATAAAGGTTTAAAAAAAAAAAAAAAAAAAAAAAGAAGTTAGTCTATAGCAGCAAAAAAAAAAAAAGAAAAAGCTCTTCGCCATCAAGTAGGAGACGCCGGGTGTAAAGCAGCTGTCCGCGGGCTCCAACACACGAGCCGTTTACCGGAGCAACAGCCACAGTGCTGCGGACGTAGCATAGAATCACCTGTGGTAGAATGTGATGTCAAGGAATGTCATGTCATAGAATAGAATGTGATCTCATAGAATGTTATGTCATAGAATGTCCTGTCATAGAATAGAAAGCCATGGAATAGAATGTGATGTCATTAAATAAAATGTTATAGAGGGGAATATGATGTCATGGAATGTCATGTCAAAGAACAAAATATGAGTCGTAGAATGTCCTGTCATAGAATAGAATGTCATAGAATATAATGTGATGTCATGGCATAGAACTTCATAGAAGAGAATATGATGTCATGGAATGTCATGTCAAAGAAGAGAATGACATAGAAGAGAATGTTATGTCACAGAATGTCCTGTCATAGAATAGAATGCCATAGAATAGAATGTCATAGAATAGAAAAGAATGTGATGGAATAGAATGTCATAGAAGAGAACATGATGTCATGGAATGTCATGTCGTAGAATAGAATGAGGTATCATATAATAGAATGTCATTGAAGAGAATATGATCTCATAGAATGTTATGTCATAGAATGTCCTGTCATAGAATAAAATGCCATAGAATAGAATGTAATGTCATTGAATAGAACTCTATAGAAAAGAATATGATGTCATAGAATGTCATGTCATAGGGGAAATGCCATAGAAGGGAATGTGATGTCGTAGAATTTTATGTCACAGAATGTCCTGTCATAGAATAGAATTCCTTAGAATAGAATGTGATGTCATGGAATAGAATGTCACAGAAGAGAATATGGTGTCATAGAATGTCCTATCATAGAAAAGAATGTGATGTCATGAAATATAAAGTCATAGAAGGTCCCGTCATAGAATAGAATGTCATAGAATAGAATGTGATAGAATAGAAGAGAATATGATGGAATAGAATGTCTCAGAAGAGAATATAATGTCATGGAATGTCATGTCGTAGAATAGAATGTGGTATCATATAATAGAATGTCACTGAAGAGCATATGATGTTGTGGAATGTCATGTCGTATAATAGAATGCCATAGAAGAGCATGTGGTGTCATAAAAGGTCATAGAATAGAATATGGTGTCATAGAATCACCTGTGATAGAATGTTATGTCATAGAATGTCCTGTCATAGAATAGAATGCCATAGAATAGAATGTAATGTCATTGAATAGAACTTTATAAAAGAGAATATGATGTAATGGGATGTCATGTTATAGAGGAAAATGCCATAGGAGGGAATGTGAGGTCATAGAATTTTATGTCACAGAATGTCCTGTCAAAGAATAAAATACCGTAGAATAGAATGTGATGTCATGGAATAGAATGTCACAGAAGAGAATATGGTGTCATAGAATGTCCTGTCATAGAAAAGAATGCCATAGAAAAGAATGTGATGTCATGGAATAAAATGTCATAGAAGAGAATATGATGTCATGGAATGTCATGTCTTAGAATAGAATGTAATGTCATAGAATAGAATGCCATAGAAGGCAATATGTTGTCATAGAATTTCCTGACATAGAAAAGAATACCATAGAATAGAATGTGATGTCATTGAATAGAATGTCCTAGAATAGACTATGATTCCATGGAATTTCATGTAATTGAACAGATATGTTGTCAGAATAGAATATCAGAATACAAAATGGTGTTATGGAATGTCCTGTCATAGAATAGAATGCCATAGAATAAAATGTGATGTCATGAAATAAAACATTATAGAAGAGAATATAATGTCATGGAATGTCATGTCATAGAACATAATATGATGTCGTAGAATGGAATAATATAGAATAGAATGTGTTATAGAATGTCCTGTCATAGAACAGAATGCCATAGAATAGAATGTGATCTAGAATGTTATGTCATAGAATGTCGTGTCATAGAATAGAATGCCATAGAATACAATGTGATGTCATGGCAGAGAACTTCATAGAAGAGAATATGATGTCATGGAAGAGAAAGCCATAGAAGAGAACGTCATGTCATAGAATGTTATGTCACAGAATGTCCTGTCATAGAATAGAATGCCATAGAAAAGAATGTGATGTCATGAAATATAAAGTCATAGAAGGTACCGTCATAGAATAGAATGTCATAGAATAGAATGTGATAGAATAGAATGTTTCAAAAGAGAATATAATGTCATGGAATGTCATGTTGTAGAATATAATCCCATAGAATAGAATGTAATGTCCTTGAATATAACTTTATAGAAGAGAATATGATGTCATGGGATGTCATGTCATAGAGGAAAATGCCATAGTAGGGAATGTGAGGTCATAGAATTTTATGTCACAGAATGGCCTGTCATAGAATAAAATACCATAGAATAGAATGTGATGTCATGGAATAGAATGTCACAGAAGATAATATGGTGTCATAGAATGTCCTGTCATAGAAAAGAATGCCATAGAAAAGAATGTGATGTCATGGAATAGAATGTCATAGAAGAGAATATGATGTCATGGAGTGTCATGTCTTAGAATAGAATAGAATGTGATGTCATAGTATAGAATGCCATAGAAGATAATATGGTGTCATAGAATTTCCTGTCATAGAATAAAATACCGTAGAATAGAATGTGATGTCATGGAATAGAATGTCACAGAATAGAATGTGATGTCATAGAATAGAATGCCATAGAATAAAATGTGATGTCATGGCATAGAACTTCATAGAAGAGAATATGATGTCATGGAATGTCATGTCATAGAATAGAATACCATAGAATAGAATGTGATGTCATGGAATAGAATGTCATAGAATGTCATTGAAGAGAATATGATGTTGTAGTGCCTTTATCATTCATATGTATGTGTCACCTGCATTAAGATGTTAGTCACAGCATTACTATACAGTGTTTATTCAGGTTATCAAGCACTTTATGTTGTTACTAGTGTCTTGGTCTATGTGTTTGATATGTTACGGTCCCTTTAAGTACTGTGACGTTTTTGGACACACTTTGCTCTGTGATGGAGAGCGCCATCTTCTTCATGTTCAGTTGACTGGTGGATTTAATAAAATGACACACGCTTCTGTGTCTGCACCATGAGAAGTTGTCGACTCGTGTATCTTTGCGACGTCCACACTGGTGACCCCAACGGTTGTTTTTACTGGACGTATTCCAGATCGGTCTATCATCACGACCGCACATGCTGTTTCCCAGAAGCTCCCGGAATTTTGGGAATCGTCAGCTTTGGCGTGGTTTGCACAGACTGAAGCGCAATTCGCACTACGTGATATCACCGCTGATGAGACCAAATATTACTACGTTGTTTCTGCCCTCTGGAGTGCAACAGCATCGAGAGTTGTGAGCCTTCTTACAAACCCTCCCGCCACCGGTAAATATGACGCTGTGAAGTCACATTTGCTGAAGACATTCGGACTTTCTGATGCCGAGAGGGCCAGCCGGTCCAACTCATGGACCGTATGCTTGATCTGCTGGGTGAGCACACACCGGATATTTTATTTCTTCATCTGTTCCTGCGCCAACTGCCGTCTCAGGTGAGGGCTGCTTTGGCCAACGCCACCATCACGGACTGCAGAGAGCTGGCTGTGGAGGCCGACAAGTTTTTTTCTGGCGACTCAGCAGCATTGTGCAGCCGCGCTCCTCCCTGTTGGCTCCGCTTCTGAGACATTTTGAAGGGTGATGCTGAAAAATTAATCCACACTTGTGTCAGTTCTAGTCTGGATTATTGTGTTAGCAGGATGTCCGAAAAGCTCGCTAAATAGCCTCCAACTGATCCAGAACGCAGCAGCGAGGGTGCTGACAGGAATCCATAAGCGAGATCACGTCTCTCCCGTGTTAGCCTCCCTCCATTGGTTTCCCGTGAAATTTCGAATTGAGTTTAAAATTCTGTTTTTCACATATGAGGCCCTTAATGGCCTAGCTCCTTGTTATTTAAAAGACCTGATAGCACGTTATGCTCCTAATAGAGCGATTACTCGTCGTTCCTAGAATATCTAAAAGTATATTTGGAGGACGGGCCTTCTGCTACCAGGAACCTTTATTATAGAACCAGCTACCAGTTTGGGTTCAGGAGGCTGACACCACCTCCATCTTTAAAACTAAACTGAAAGCATTTCTGTTCAGTAAAGCCTACAGTTAGTCTAAACTATAGTGTGTAGCGGCTAATAGTTATAGCCATAGTTGTAGGAGCTCAGACTAGAGTAGCTCGTCTTAATCACAGCTTCGTCATAGCTATGCTGCTATAGGCCTACGCTGCAGGGGGACGCTAACATGATCTGCCTCCACCTGTGTGTGTAGGTGTGTTCAGGGTGTTGGTTGGCGTGGTGACCAGTGATATAGTCCTCTGACCATCTCACCTCAGTGCTGCTACCTGCATCTGTTTATGTCGTCATTTCATTCAGTCATTTGTGTCTCTCCTCTCTTTTTCTTTCTTCATCCAGCTGGTCTTCAGCAGGAAGGTCCCCCCATATGATCCAGGTCCTGCTCAAGGTTTCTTCATCTTAAAGTGGAGTTTTTTCTTGCCACTGTTCAGGTTAACATTTTTTTTCCCTTTGTGGGAGTTTTTTTTTTTTTTTTTTTACTTGCCATTATCCTTGATTTGTATTTAATATTATAATTTTAGTTAATGATATTTGCTCGAGGGTTATCCTCTGGGTCTCTGTAAAGCGCCTAGAGACAATAGACATTGTAACAGACGCTATACAAATAAAACTGAATTGAAATGCAACCCGGTTTGTTTTTAACAAATTTATCTCCGTGTACCTTGTAATGATCCTGCGTCGTGTCTGTTATCTGAGTAGCTCATTGTACAGCTAAGGCTCAGTAAAACACCTGGAAATCCACTGTCTTCTGTCTGAGTCTCAGCTTGACTTTTTCACTATTTGGTCTTTTCTTTAGAAGAACATAACAAAAGTCTCTCAATCAGTGACACGAATCCTGCTCATGGAGTCCTCTATGTGCTTTAAATGCTGATTGATTGATTGATCAGGTGGTTTGAAGGTAAAGTCACTTGGGGACTAAAAATATCGCCCTCCTCAATTTTCACCACATTTTCTATAAAAAATAATTTATTTAAATTTTTATATAACATTAAGAAGTGAACCAAACAAAGGCCTTATCAGAGAGGGATGTTCACATTTAGCCTCCACACAAGTGTCACGATTATGTCTGTGGTCCACAGCTGAGCTCACGTCGTTGTTTCATGACTTTTATTTTCATTTAAGGGAGGCAATGGAGCATCTATGTTGAGATTAAAGAAGAGGATAACGCTGCGCACACGCCGCAGACTATCACAGAGACGTGCGTCACCGCTCGAGCACAAGGCCGGGACTTGATGTTCCTGAGCTGAAAATATTTTTGAAACACGTGAAGCAAAAATGGAGCGTCGATCAAATCTGCGTTTGTTATCAAAGCTGCTGCTCCAGTAAAACTTAAAGAACGAACACTCAGGAAATAAATGAAATGATTCCTTAAAGAAAAGAGTTTGTCTTCAGCTACTGAGAAGCTGCTCCATTGGGTTCTGGTGAGGTTCTGGTGAGGTTCTGATTGGTTGAGAGCAGGCGACTGACTTGAGCTCCTCTGAGAGCCCTGAGACATTTAGAGGGAGCTCTAAAGAATTGTCCACTTTAAGATACATTTTATTTTCTCTACATTGAGGTTCCTGAAATAAAAAGAATAAACATGTCAAGGCTGTGTGTGTTTATGTGCTATTTAATGTTCAGTATTTCTAAACATTTGCCTCAACTAGTTAACATAATTCCATATGTTCCTGTTATGGCCGTGGCAACGCTGTAGGACAATTGTTACATTTACGTAGCCGCACATGAACTCCTCATTAGTGATTGGGTGGACTGGGGGGGATTTTTGGCGGTATAATGTATTTGAAATTGAAGGAATGAACGCAAATGATATTTAGCTTATCCTCAAATTATATTGAAACCGTCCAAACGAAAACAGCCAAGTCTCAAACAGTTTGGATTTTTGAAGTAAACGAAGACAACAGCAGCCATGGTTACTGACAACAGTGCAAGTGGACCGACTACTTCAGCTAGCGGTCGGTCTGGCTTTGGTCCGATTTATCAGACTGTATTTTTATGATTTGTGTTCCCAAACTAAGACGCTGGTATTGTTTTATTGAAAATCACTTGAAATCACTGGGTCTCTGTAAAGCGCCGAGAGACAACTGACATTGTAACAGACGCTGTACAAATAAAGTTGTATTGAATTGAATATCGGAGCTTGTTTCAGCACCATGCATAGCGCTGCTTGATGTGTGTGCGTTGTTTGCTGAAATAACTGCCCTTAATAAGAACACATAAACTTTTTTACTGTTGTTGAATGAGTTTTAGTCAATGTGCTTGACTGTGGTTCTTAATTATGTTTTAATGCTTCATTGAGCTGTTTTAAAGATGAATTTCTATTTTTACTCGAGACAGACAATAAAGAATCTATCTATCTATCTATCTATCTATCTATCTATCTATCTATCTATCTATCTATCTATCTATCTATCTATTATACCTTATACCTATAGCTTGGAAAATGGCCCTGAATGTCTCATATTGGTGGGTAAATGGTTCTGGTGGGTCACTTCCTTTGAGTTAATGTAATTCTGTCATAAAGGTGATGATAACCACAGACATGGAGAGATGTCTTTTATCCAGATGTACCTGTTTCAGGTTATTTTATGATGGCTGCAGCCCTAATATGTTTGACGGACGCACTTGTTTTCCTGTTAAATAAACTACAGTTCGCTTTTGAAATGTAGTTTATCGAACTAGTTATTGTATTTAATATATTTTTACCTGTGTAATAAATTCATATTAGACAGTAACGTTTAAAATGTAGTTACTTATCTGGGATACTTGAGAGGGTAGAAGTGGATGAAATATTCAGAAAGGTCTAAATAGCCTAAAGTTTTGTGCCAAGATGACATTCTTTTTTTTAATTAAATAATTTCTTAAATTTATATGCGGTCTTATATTTGGTCAATTGTTTACTTTTTCAATTATTAAACAAAATGCATTTGTTTCAGAATAAGAAATCAAACTTTTTGTGGTGTTTTTATTTTCTTGCTATGAAAGTAAATTAAGTCCTTGCAGCAGATTCCTGAGCGGACAGACAGTCTGAATGTCACAATATCGCGATATCATGATATATTGCGATATTCTACCCAGTTAATATCAAAAAATAAGAGTAGAAATGAAAAATCAAGTTGCTGTATATGTTCATCAGATGATATTGATCATTCAGAGGACAAATTGAGTTAAAATTATATGCTTCAAAACAATCTTTTAATTGTTTATTACCTCCGGCAAGGAGGTTATGTTTTCGGCTGCGTTTATCTGTCTGTCTGTGTTCAAGATAACTCAAAAAGTTTTGGATGGATTTTGATGAAATTTTCAGGAGTTGTCAGAAATGTGAAAAGAAATAACTGATTTCATTTAGGTTGTGATCCGGAAGAAATCCTGGATTCTGGATCACTTTCAAATTTTTGATAACATTGCGGTCAATGGGGCCGAAAATTTGTTTTCGCAATATCTCCGTTAATT
The DNA here is from genome assembly GCA_018398805.1 of Hirundichthys speculiger. Classification (NCBI taxonomy): domain Eukaryota; kingdom Metazoa; phylum Chordata; class Actinopteri; order Beloniformes; family Exocoetidae; genus Hirundichthys; species Hirundichthys speculiger. The sequence continues at coordinate 12,057 of JAGFBZ010000808.1, read as the reverse complement.
ATTGACCAAAACTCATGAAATTTCACTCAGGGATTGATCTATCAAATTTTAAAGGCTGATCTGGATCTGATCCAGAAGGCGGATTTTATCGTAATCTGTAAATCACTATATGGGAGAACTGTTGCGCTTGGTGGAGGTCTGCGCTTTTCTAGTTATTAGTGTTTTTGCACATTTTAGTAACCATTACAACATACTGACGATATTGATATTAGGAGCTGAAAAATCGATATTATATTGGGTGGCTGAAAATCGTGATATATCGCCAAATCGATTTTTTTTTCACACACCTTCACACAATGTAGACAACATAACAGATTTGAAGAGAACTTTAAGATTACTGCAGTATTAAGAAAATATATATAATCCCAAAGGATTTATTTCATTTCCTTCTGTATCGTTCTGTTAAAAATCTCGTCATTGACAGAGTTTTTGTAAATTCGCTGTCATACTCCACCGCGGTAGACTGGAACTCAAACAAGCGTGATCCAAGCGTAGACTTTCAGCTATAGTTGGAGGAGTTTTTTTACTAAAATAAGATAAGATAAGGAGGAAAGTCCCCAAAGAGCAAGACATCTCCCTCCCCAACGCCCCACTGACAAACCAGTGCAGCCCTGAGCCTCAACGTGCATCAAACGAACTGCTTATAACCTCAGTTTATCCACGAAAAACAAGCAAAACGAGCCTTTCAGATTAAATTAAGTCCTTTCTCAGTTGATTATGTTAAATTACAACTAACATTTTTAGCCGAACTGGATACAGAACGACCAAAATTCACATTTTAGTGACAGATTGTCTCAAAGACGGATAAAAAACTCAGTCCATCAGTACTTTCACCGTCTCTTTTTTTAAAGTTTCAAAGCTTTATTGAGGACGACGTTGAAACCAACTTCAGCCAACTTCATACGTATGAATGGGAAAACAAAGAGAACAAAGAGAAAACGCCAGAAACCCTTCAGGACTCATAAATATAAATATAAATGACCCATTCAGATGTCTGTAACTGTAAGTGACAACAATAAATATTTCTGCTCTGAATGCTTCCCTCCCTGATGAGCTGGTGAATGAAGGTTTTTTTTTTTTTTTTTGTCTGTGTTCAGTTGAAGAGTACAAACGGAGGCCTCGGGGACGGGAACAGTTATTGTGTACGAGCCGATACATAACCAGGGGAATATGGGTGTTCCCCTTCCCAGAGGTCTAAGATGTCAGGTATGATGTGGTGGGCCTTTGTCCCAGCCGGAGAGCGGATCGAGACGAGGCAGCAAGAAGCTCTTGGTGGAAGGAGATTCGTCTCAGCAACGAGGAAGACGAGGAGGAGAAGAGGAGGAGATGGACGCCGGCAGCATCATCAGACGGGGAGATATGAGGTGAATACTGCTCTCCTCTACTGTTTTCTGCGTCAGCAGTGGTTCAAGACTGTTGTAACCTGTTAAAGTCATAAAGCTTCCACCGTTGGTCCGAGTCAGGAGACCTCAAGTTTCAATTTTTTTCATATTGACACGGATATTTTTCCTTTTACGTGATCATTTTCTATTAGAAACATTCTTTTTGATGCAAAGATGATCCGTTCTTCAGTTCATTGCATTTAACTCACTGTTCTTTTGTTATTTCTATTTCTGTTTCTGCTGTTTATTCCTTGCCAGTCTTGTCAGTTGTTAGTTATTAGCCGTTTCATCATCAGCTAGCTGAAGAACGAACTTGCATGTCCTATAATATTTAATTCCCTCATATTGTTTGGCGTAAAGGCCTTGACTATGGAGCCCCGTTTAGGTCATAATTCAATGAATAAATGAGTATGATTATGAAATACAGTCGTTTATTATTATGAAATAAATTCCCATTATTATGATAATGGTTTCGTTTTTCATAAGAATGAGCTTTTACATAATAATGGATTCATTTTTCATAAGAATCATTTGTGTGTCAATCACAGCAGAGAGGGCGGAGCCATTTATGTGATTGGCTGCTCTTTCATTCAGGCATAAGCAACAGAACAGTGAATATCGATAGTGGGCGAGAGGTGCAATGTATATACTCCAGGCCAGTAGGTGGCAGAATGCACCTCAGTTTACGGTTAGAAGTTGACATCGACTAAGAAACGTAGCGCGAAATGTAGGAAAAAATTGATTTTGATGGCATGGCGTCAGGAGAAGGATCCTTTTTTAACTTACTCCGAGAGGTAGCCAACAGGCTCGATGCTAGTCCCCCACCAACTGCATGGAGAAGGATCAGCCAATGAGCGTGCAGGTCAACCACTGGTCCCGCCCACTGGCAAAATGTCATTATTATGTAAAAGCTCATTCTTATGAAAAAGGAAGCAATTATGTAAAAACCCATTCTTAAATAAAAAAGCTATTCTGAAATAAACTATTATGCATTAAACTAAGATTAAATAATATTAAAAATATATTTCATGATAATTACATGTTTTCATAATAATGGGAAATATTTCATAATAATACATATATTTCATAATAATGGGAAACATTTCATAATAATAAACACCTGTATTTCATAATAATAGACTCATTTATTCATTGAATTCTGACCCAAACGGGGCTCCATACTTGACAGGATGGAAGAAAGTTGTGTACCTTCTAAGGGGTGTGGAAAAAAAATTGATTTGGTGATATATCGCGATTTTCGGCCGCCCGATATATCGATTTTTCAGCTCCTAATATTGATTTTTTTTTAGGAAAATTCATTCATTCACTTAAATGTGCAAAAACACTAATAATAAACAATAAATAGGTTTTTTTGAAGCAAATAGTTTTGACTCAATTTGTGCTCTGAATGATCAATATCATCTGATGAACATATACAGCAACTTGAGTCCAAATGACTCAGTTCAGTGATCCGTCCATGCAACATGATAGTTTAACTTGAGATTAAGTTTTAGCTGAGATCTAGAAGACTTTCAAGAGTTTAAAACAAGTGAGAAAAGGTTGAATTTTAGATCAAATTACCTAAAAACAGACTTTCTACAATACAGTAAATAATATTAATAATAAACCATTCATTCTTAATTCTAGGTCTCAGAAAACATGAACATTTAAAGTAAAAATAAAAATACAATAAAAAAAAATGAATTTAATTAAAAATAAAAAAGATCAAATAAATACAGTTAAAGAAAATTAAAATAAAATTACAAGAAAATAAAGTAATAGAAAGAAGGTACCCAACACATATCCAGAAAAAAATGCAGATACAATTAGTTAATTTTAGAAAATAAAAAAGTAAAAAATGAAATTAAATAAATAAATAAAATATATAAATAATAAAAAACAAATAAAAGTATGAAGAAACACTTGAACTGAGTAACTTTCACCTGGAATTTACTGTTTATTTCTTGGGTTTTAGCTGAGGTTTTTGCAGTGTAATTCTAACAAGACTGACTAATTCTAACTAAATCAACAAAAACAGCTACACTATACTCCTAGGTAATAAAAATGGGTTTGTAAAAAGAGAAAGCCGTGTTAAACAATTGAGTGGTAAAGCATAAAATTTGTGTTTGAAAAATAGATTGATAGTTTAGGGTCCATACTTTAATGTCGCCAGCATTGTTTGTGTTTGTGATGCTTAAAGCCACTCTATGTAGCAATACCATTTCTGACCACATGGTGGCATATAGATCTGCTGTGGTGAGTCATTGACATTAGTAATGTGCTAATGCCATGTAATAACACTTTGTCTCACTAGAGGTGCACTTTGTTGTGATAAATGGCTGATGTTCACTCTTTAATGATATGCTGCCCCCATGTGCTCAGAACTGGTATTGCTACATAGAGTGGCTCTACATTGGTATACATTGATGGAGAAACTCCGTGACGGCAGTAATACTCGTCAACGTTTTATCACTACAGTCCCTCAGGGAGGCTTGATATGATTTCCAGTCATTGTTCCTGCATTTATGTAACTGGACTCCCATCCAGAACCTTCTCATGAGACACAAACAATAGCTCAACAAGACCTGGAGGGAGAACTGGCATTTAGGTGGTAACCCAGTCTGAGCAAACAGGAGATTCTTGTCATTATTCTCATAAAAGCTGGTTATGATGCATGGCGTAGTTTGAAAAAGCAAACCTTGTATCAGTCCAGTTGATCTACGCTCCCGCCCTCAGCTGCGGTCACGAGCGGTGGGTTAGTGGGAACAAAAACCAGGTCACCAAGACGAGTGGCTGAAATCCAGCCAGCCGTGGATCACTGTCTGGGACGAGTGATGAGCTGAGACAGAATAAATTCATCCCTCGTTCACACAGAAAGAAGCCAGTTGAGGTGGTTGGAATATCTGGTCCAGAGGTCTGCTGGACACCTACCAGGAGACATGTTTGGACATGTCCCAGTGAAGGGAGGACTTGGGCCAGGCTCAGGACGGATGGATGGATGGATGGATGGATGGATGGATAAACAGACAGATGGATGGATGGATGGATGGATGGATGGATGGATGGATGGATGGATGGATGGACGGATGGATGGATGGATGGATGGATAAACAGACAGATGGATGGATGGATGGACAGACAGATGGATGGAAAGATGGATGATGGATGGACAGATGGATGGATGGACAGATGAATGGATTGACAAACATGGATGGATGGATGGATGGATGGATGGATGGATGGATGGATGGATGGATGGATGGATGGACAGAGGGATGGATGGATGGATGATGGATGGATGGATGGATGGATGGACAGATGGATGGTCAGACGGATGGATGGATGGATGGATGGATGGATGGATGGATGGATGGATGGACAGAGGGTCAGACTGGATGGATGGATGGATCGATGGATAAAACAGGATGGATGATGGACAGACAGATGGATGGAAAGATGGATGGACGGACGGACAGATGGATGGATGGACAAACAGGTGGATAGATGGATGGATGGATGGGCGGATGGATGGATGGACAGACAGACTAATGGATGGATGGATAAATGGATGGATAGATGGACAGAGATGGTCAGACTGGATGGATGGATGGATGGATGGATGGATGGATGGATGGATGGATGGACAGAGGGATGGAGACGGATGGATGGATGGATGGATGGATGGATGGATGGGACATGGACAATGGATGGATGGATGGATGGATGGATGGATGGATGGATGGATGGATGGATGGATGGATGGATGGATGGATGGATGGAATGGACACATGGATGGATGGATGGATGGACATGGATGGGATTGGAAGATGGATGGATGGATGGATGGATGGATGGATGGAAATGGACTGGATGGATGGATGGATGGATGGACAGACAGATGGATGGAAAGATGGATGATGGATGGACAGATGGATGGACGGACAGATGAATGGATTGACAAACAGGTGGATGGATGGATGGATGGATGGATGGACAGAGGGTCAGACTGATGGATGGATGGATAGATGGATGGATGGATAGATGGATGGATGGATGGATGGATGGATGGATGGATGGATGGATGGATGGATGGATGGATGGATGGATGGATGGATGGATGGATGGATGGATGGATGGATGGATGGATGGATGGATGGATGAATGGATGGATGGATGGATGGACAGACAGACTAATGGATGGATGGATAAATGGATGGATATATGGCTGGATGGACAGAGGGTCATACTGATGGATGGATGGATGGATGGATATTTTCTTTATGTTCTACTGGGAATATAATATGTGTTTCTGAGATTTGCTAATTCTTTAATTCTGTTGTTAATTTACGCTTCACACAGCATCCCAACGTTTTTGGAACTGGGATTGTATTTATTATCACATCTTATCATAACATTAAGATTTATGATCATAAAATAGATGAACTGATCGAGACACAAAAGGGGAATCACCTTCATCTACAACTAAAGTTAATATCTAGAGTAATTAAAACATCTGTGCAGAGAAACTAATTCTTTATAGCAAGTGGCACAGCTCTCCTTTATGTGGAAGATGTGACTGAATATTCAGTATTTAATAAAAAAAAAGTAACCTGTAACCAAATCACTTCCTAAAAAAATAAGATTCCACTGGCGTCAAATAAATACTGTGAACTTTATCTGTTTAATAAGGCCAAAGCCGTATTAAAGTGACAACAAATGATGCGCTGCGATAAAATAGATGCATCTGTGTCGCGCCAACACAGATGGTGTTACAGCAGATATCCAACTAATGTCAGAGTAAAGATACGAAAGATAAAACACATTTAGGTCAAATCAGGACTTTGCTTTGTCTTCTTAAGATTAAAGCTGGACGGCGTTTCAGACTTCTTATCGCTGTAACACTTCTGCCGGCCAGATAAACCAGAAAGGACAGTCGTGGACACGTTAGCGCTCCCGTTGTTTATCCTGTGTTTTCTGTCACATGAGAAAAGAGAGCTTTTATCACCAAGCCACTACTTACTGACAAACATGAAGCCAAAATGAAAAAAATATATATATTTGGTAGGGGTGTAACGGTACATGTATTTGTATTGAACCGTTCGGTATGACGTGGTCGGTTCGGGACGGAGGCGTACCGAACAAGTTTCCACACGGACATATTAAGTAGAGGACCGCAAGGAGCACAACAAACCATAGACATATATAGAGACATATATATAGGTCTATGCAACAAACAGCAGTTGTAGCGGACGTCGTGGCTAATGCTAATGCCGCTAGCAGCATTGGCAATAAGCCTCCCGCGACATAGTGTTAAATGTGGTGGGAAGCTGTGTTTGTACTCGGTCGTCTTTCTCTTTTTGTAGCGATGTTCACACGCTGGGTGGTGCCGTTTCAAATGAGTTAACAGGTTAGACGTGTTGCCAGAAACATACCCGATCTCGGATGAACAATGTCAGCAAACCACTTTGGTTTTATCAACTTCTCTTTGTCCCTGTTTATATTTCACCGGGGAGCCGAAGTGTGTTTTATAGCTGCAGATTTAAGACCCTAATCACCCTAAACGCTGGCTTCAAACACATGATAAAGGTAATTGAGCCCCGATATCAATTACCTTCTCGTCCACATTTTAGCCAGAAAATCATACCGGGACTTTATGAAAAAATACAATGATTTGTTTTTAAAGAAACAGTCTGAGCCTTATTCATGTTATTTAATCTGAGCAACAACTTGAAACTGTTCAGTGTTGCAACTGTTCAATTTTGCACATCGGATGGATATTTTCTTTAAGAAAAAGTCTGAGCCAATATTATTTTTATTTTGTTTTTCAAAATATCTACATTTCAGAATATTGTATTTATATTTTTGAGCAAAATTCTAGCTTTGTATAGGCTAATGTTCTTATTGTTTTAAAAGCACAAAAGTGTGTAATAAACAACTAGCACATTTATATTTTGCATTTTGTTTTCTTACTGTACCGAAAATGAACCGAACCGTGACCTCAAAACCGAGGTATGTACCAAACCGAGAGTTTTGTGTACCGTTACACCCCTAATATTTGGGCATAACTAAGTACCTCTTACTGTTTCCATAGGATTTAAGAGGGTAAGTAGTTTCTAAGAGGATCTGTGATGTACTGATCATCAGCAGACATACAGGATAAATAATGATAATAAATCATATAAATGCAAACATTTTGACAGTGTGCTGGTCTGGAGACTTCACCTGTGTGTTAGCACAATGCCAAGGGGGGAAAACATAAGCAATGGTCTTAGAGAAGCACACATCAGGGTTAGGATTAGTAGCTCATATTGGTAAAGTAGGGATGGGCATAATTAATTGATTAATCGATGATTGATCATTAAGAATTTGGTCGAAGAAATTAATTTTCGTCGATGAACCGAGCGTTTTTTTTTTTTTTTTTTTTTTTTAAACAATCCGAATGTAGGTTATCAGTGCACGTCCTCAAACAATGCGATGCATTTCTCTGTGCCACCGATAGAAATTTGGCAGCAGGGGGCAACATTTCACCATCACCCCCTACCCTGGCTGGACTCAGTTGTTACACACGCGAGCTTCTGTAGGTCATCGCCTAATCATGAAGCGGTCGCGGTGAAGTGTGGCGTGGGACCATTTTCGTTTAGAAAATGACCAAGTGTACTGCAATCACTGCAATGCAAATTACAAATACAAATCTCTTTTCTATTGCTATTCTCACTGCTGCTGTAACGATGTAAATTTCCCCATTGTGGGACAAATAAAGGATTATCTTATCTTATCTTATCTTAAATACAATTAATCGACAACGACAATGATGTATCACTTGAACAACGCGCATCCAAGCCTTGTAAAGGACGGTGGAGGCGGTTCATCATCAGCCTAGCCTAGCCTAGCCTAGCCTAGCCTCAACTCGGTGTTAGCACGGACCAGAAGGAGCTGCAGCGCACAACAAACGCATCTTTTTAAGAAACAAAAAGCTTGTAATACTGGCACCTTGATATAAATTGTCCTTGTTACGTAGTCTCCTCGATATCTCTTGTTTTATTATCGTTGTTTTTTTTTAAGAAAAGAAACAGGAAATGTCACGTTATTCTCGACCACAACATCGGGTTCACTGAACACATCTGGGCATGCGCGGGCCATAGCAACCAGGCCATAGCAACCAGGCCAAAGGGGAAAACAAACGCCACGCCGATATCGAGAATATTTGTGATAGTTTTCAATATAAAAATGTTAATGATTAATCGATTATTAATCATTAATTCTCCCGACGATCAACGAATAAATCTCGACCAAATGCCCATCCCTATGGTAAAGCTACTAATTTTTATTTTCAAAGTGCTACAGACAACTGTGATGTGCAACACACACTCACAAACACACACACATACATATATGTATGTATGTATGTATGTTTGTATGTATTGTGATGAAGCAGGTCCAGGTATGACACTCAGGCAGGTGGTCACGTTTGACACGCCGAAGCGTGGTGTTTAATTTTAAAGTAAACAGTGTGGAAAAACACAAAACTCTCCCTTCAGAGGTTTACTCAGGCTCCTAGAATGCCTAGGGGAGGAAAGGAAACATCTGATTAGTGTCTCAAAACTTAAATAATGTTCTTCAAAACATTGTGGAGCAACACTTACCGCCCGACAGAGTAGTTCCTCCTGCAGGAGCCAGCAGCCACACAGTGAGGAGGAGACACGTGATCTTTTTAACCAAAGCTGGTGATTGCTAACCTGGCCCAGCTGGGCCCTGCATCCAGCTGGTGGAGCATGTAATTAGGGACGTATTTACCTTCAATGACCAGACCAAGTGAGGGTCGCTGTTTCTCCCTGTGCTGGCTGGCCCTCTGCCTACTCTCACCTGGTCAGGGGTGAAGTGAGGCTCCACAGTATGTATATAGTTGTTTTCTTTTCTTCCTGAGGGTGCGAGTTCCCGGAAAGTGCTGAAGGCGGAAGAACAGGATTTATTTGTGGGAACTGTGTTCTGGCACACGAGGAGTTATGAGAATGAGTTCAAGTCTCAGCACGTTTCTTCCCAGGAGGATAAAACGAGGCTCCCGTGATGTTAACGCGACACAATCCTCTGAATTTAAGCCACTGTGTGCTGTGATTATAGATTATAAGACGCAATTAACTGCAGGAGGAGTGAGCTTTTAGAAATGAGAGATCTTCCTCATTTCTAAAAGCAAAGAAATGCTGGTGATCAGCTTTCGGAAGGACATCAGTGTGTTCAAACGACAAAATGTGAATGTCTTTAAACAATAAAATATTAAAAAAAAATAACACTGGTATTGGATAAATACTAAGTGTTGGCCAACAACCAAACCCAGGTTTCAGAATCAGTATCAAGAAGGAAAAAAAATGGCATCAGAACATCAGCAGTTGTGGATAAAAATCCTTAACATGAACTGACGTCGTTTTCACACATGCTAATGTTCACCAAATTACGTTGTATCCTTTTTCATTTAGTTCAGTTTATGTTGTTTTCACTCGAACCCAAACGTTGCCCCACAAGTCATGTGACAACTGTCAGTGATGTCATTGGTTCATACCTGTCTGAAGCAAAGAGCATGGCGACACAACAACAGCTAAGCTGCTATTTCTTTCCATATTATTAGCTCGTTCCACTCTAGAACAGCTCAGCTGTAGCTCAGTTGGTAAAGCGGGTCTTTCGGTCACTGTAAGGTTGGTGGTTTGATCCCGGCTCCAACTGTCCACATGTCAAAGTGTCCTTGGGCGAGACACTGAACCCTGACTTTCCCCCAGCGGGTCTGGCAGCGCCTTGCATGGCAGCACCACTGGTGTATGAATGTGGGTGTGAATGGGTAAATGAGAGGCCATGGTACACCTAGAAAGCGCTATATAAGTGCAGTCCATCGACCGTTTAGACAAGCAAAACAGCTTGTAAACGAACTGTCTGGAAGTCGTGTGTCCATGACGGCTATTGATACTTTCTTTTGCGCTCCTTCACTACCTATAATGTCCTGTCCAGTGGACTACAGAAGCCTCTTTCGCTCAAATATGTGTCGTAAACCCTGGAGTTGGGTTGGTTCGAGGTTGTGGAGCTTTCCCGCCACAAATAAACCCCACCAGAGTTCACTGACTCAAGTGAACCAAATTGTAATTTAAAAATTTGGGTATATCTCATCATAAGTATATACACTATAATGTGTTCTAGTAAGGCAGTCAATCGGCAGTTAAACGATGCACTGACCACGACGGAGGTGCAGTGTGGGTTTATTCTCCAGTTTGTATACAAAATCGAAAGGCCATTAAACTCACATCACAGAATGCAGGATGATCGAAAATGACGAATTGCCAGTAGGAAACAGCCGTCTTTAACCCTCATACCGCCGACTGGCGGTGTACACCAGAGGTGTACTTTTTGTCATATCTCAGAGGTGCTTTATTCTATAATTCCAATTTTTCATGACTTTGTCAATCAATTTGTTCCTAATGATGTCATATGATTTTTTTCTGTTTCTGTCTTTATCTGTGCTTTTTAAAAATTCCAATGCATTGGGGTCCAAGAGGACCCCAGTCAAAATCTCTAACTCTGCCTATGTATTTTTAACAGATGGAACCATTTATTGAGTCAATGTTTGCCATGGGTCCTAATTTAAAGTATCTTACTTTTGTATTTTTGACTTTTGTATTAAAATTCAAATAAAATTAAAATGTAGTGACATTTAAATGATTGTGGGTTTATTTAAGTTTTTTTTATATAAATTGGGTTCAAAATGACTTTCGTTGGTTTCACCATATAAATACAACACAAATAATGTTTACTTGAAATTACTGAACACTAAATTATATCAGAATCAAGTCTAACGTGACTACCATAGAGATGGTAATAGAGAGGGAGGGGAAAAGCTGCGCATTGTAGCCTCATTCTTTAACTGATTTGAAAAATTTCTATGGATTTGTGCTTAGCTCAGATATGATCTTAATTGCTGTAAAGGAGATCATAAAATTCCACTGTTGACATTTTTTGGGTTAAAGAAAAGTATATTTTTGTTTTATAAAATATGCAATATAACTATAACTTTTTTAAAAGTAATAATAATCTGTTGTTGTTGTTTTTTTCCTCAGATGACATTTAATACATCAGTAATAATATTCTGAGAAGAAAAAAGTTGTAATTTTTCTTTGATGGTTGTTTATTACAGTATTTATTCTTGGGGTCCGCACGGACCCCAGTCGGTAATCCATGTATGAGAAATATATCGGTAGAATGAGGGTTAAACATCACATAAAAACATCAGGACCTTGGAATAAGTTCTCTAGATGCCTACGTGTCAAAACTTAGCAGACTTGGTGGAGCCAAAATGTCTAAACAGAAGTTGTGTCCTTCAATAGACCAGAATCTAGAGCATAAGTCATGGACTTATGAACCAACATTAAACAATAGGCCCCAAAATACAGTTTTAATAGTTTAATATTACACAAATTCATGACCAAAACTGCTTTGGCCGACCTAAATAGGGCCAGTGTGAAAACAACCTGAAGTCCATCTTCTTTTATGCGCTCCAATGATTAACACTCTTTCTTTTCTTTCGTGTTCACAGGTTTCCAGTTTTGTGGCTGATCAGTTTCATTTTGATGCTGGGTCACTCATCTGCAGGTATCTTTGTGAAACTATGGTTACTGTGTTGACCAATCACATGACAATC